>OX328129.1:66155510-66415510 GCA_946811695.1 Gonocerus acuteangulatus
TGCTCGCAAATATAATGGCTGCTTCCAAATCTCATCTTGGAACCACAAACTTTTGAATTTTAACGTTAATTTATTATTGAGAACGAATTTTAAGCAGTACTGGTTAAACTCCTGTTACTGCTAACCTATAGATAACGGATTATCTCTAGGTTTGTTCACACTGGTCCGGAGCGCCGCAGTGTCCAGAAACATTACACTTTGATTACTTATTAATTGATGATTAACATATAGTATGACGGGAACCGTACAATAATAAACTACACAAAATTATATAGTAGCGTTAATTTTAATGATAAATTATTTTTAACGCAATAAAATAACTACTTATCTGCCGTGACGAAGCACGGGTATTCAGATAATATAACATAAATTACGGCTGGTATGGGCAAATAACTACTTTGGCTCAAGACTTACCCGCCTTTAGATTGACCGATTTTACTGGTTAACGAACTCGTTCAATCGTTTACTGGGGAGAATAGTTCATACCAGGTTTTGTGGCGAAAATACATAAACTCTGTTATCATGTTAACGAATAAATATATATATATATATATATATATATATATATATATATATATATATATAGAGAGAGAGAGAGAGAGAGAGAGAAATTAGGTGTTACATTCGGTATCTACTAGGTAGCATAAATAAAGATTTTTCAAAAATTCCGTCATGAGTGCAACCTCAATAGCTATTTTTCTTCAGTATCTTTTGTTACTGACTATACATATATACGGTGGACGCCGCTTAATGTGGTAACCACATTGTGGTTACAGTTAATTTTATTCTGATTAAAATTCCTGTTTAATGTGATCACATTCAAAATCCCAGAAATGTTTTTGTTAATCGCTTTCGAGGAAGAATGACTGACGGTATTCTTTCTAGGAACATCACATTTCTTTAAATCATCTGTTTCCCTCTTCTATCAAAATCGCTTCAAAAGCTCAGTATATTATGGGCGTATACAGGAAATAGGGGAGGGCTGGGAAAATGTCGGGAGTGGGGCTGTGACCATTTCCCGGGTATGGAATAATAACAATTTTAGGCAACTAAAACGTTAATACATCCAAAATAAACTATTTTTTATGAACTAAGTGATGTTATTTAATTTATTTTTAAGGGTTTTATGACACATTTTTACCATAAAATCAAAATTTCGGGGGGGGGGCTGCAGCCCCCTCGGCCCTCCCCCTTATATATCCCCATGGTTGGGAAATCGAAGTCATAGCTCAAGAAGTGCTTCAGGTTAGGAAGGGCGAATGTATACTCTATGGAATGCTGATACATAAACCTGGTTGAAAAATTATGCAATTGAAATTAAATGTTTTAATTATCGTTTTTACGAGTGATCTATGAGTAACAAAATCCAAGGAGAGAAGTTTCAGACCCGGGATTTTCCCTTGAAATCGGACATAGAATTTTTCATAGATGATGGTGCTATTCGCTTTAACGTGACTTAGTGAGAGAACTAAAGGTAGAACTAGACAAACAAAGTGAAGCGTCGTGTTACCAATACCTTTCTGGCTCAGAAAATAAGATAAAATAAAATAGATTTGGTAAATGTGGAGACGAGGGTTCTAGGCACGGATTATTTTGAAATGTTGCACTATATCGTATTTTGATGCACTTAACAGGAATCCGTTAAAAAAAACTCGCTATCAACTAAGAAAGAAGTTATGAAGCACTAAAGCTCACTGTTATGAAGGTTATAAAAGTTGGCGTAAACAACCTATTAATTTTTTTTTTTTTTATTTTTTTTTTTTTTTTTTTTTTTTATTTTTTTTTTTTTACGGCGCATCGACAAATCTTAGCCATTAGGCAGTGTCAATAAACATGCATATTAAGAGGAATGTCTAGGACCGCTCGCTAAGCTCGCTCAAGAAGATATCAAAACTCTAGTCAATCCAACTCGCTGTTATGGATAGATTTGTATGTTATGGAGGTTATAAATGGTTTATCAACATTTCAAATGAGAGTTCTTTGGTTTCCAATGTTAGATGTCTGCGCATGCGCATTTTTACGAATACGCTATTTACGCCAACTTTAACCACAATAACAGTGAACTTTAGTGCTTCATAACTTCTTTCCTAGTTGAGTTTTTTTTTTTTTTTTTTTTTTTTTTTTTTTTTCTTAACAGATTCGTGTTTAGTGCATCAAAATACGATATAGTACAAAATTTCAAAATAATCCGTGCCTAGAACCCTCGTCTTCAGATTTACCGTAGATTTTTCAGATTCGCCCTTTCTCTTCCAAGGTCCTGAATTGGTTCTTGGACTTCCGTTGAGTACAGAGCCGGCTATGATTGAAATATAGAAGGATCAATTCCCCTTCTACGGACTCTTTATCAGTATTTCGGTTCTCCTTGAAGTCTGTCAACCCAACACGAGAATGTCATGTAGATTTGGGTCTTTTGGTAGATTTAAAACGTGACCAAGGCCGTTTCAACTTCATCTCGCTACATAAGCTCCAAATCAAAGTCCTATCTTTAATTCCCAATCAAGTTCGAGAATATTTTAGATTCACTAATATTAATAAACACACGTCTACTACTCTGTTCCGACTTTGTACAAAACCAACTCACGTGAATCTATAGCAAGAGCAACCTCAAAAGTGAATGTATAAAGGTTTCGAATCTTGCACTTGCCATATTAAAGAAATTACATATATGAAACGTTCAAAATTCTTCTTATTCTTTTCTACCCTACTCAAAAAGTTGAACTATTTCCTGCAGGTTCGAAATTCATAGAAACTAAAATGTTTAAATTTTGGCTACGTTTGGAGTTAAGGAACGATTAGAATAACATATTATATTAACAGACCTGAAAAGTTTTTGGAACTTCGTATATTTCCCTTAAGTTTTTTTTTGTTTATTTTTTCCCCCCTTACTTCAACCCACACCTACATCAATTAAGTGGATTTGAGGAGGATACAGTGGGAATGCTTCGCACGGGTCGAATAGTATTACTTATTTTGTTCGATTAAATGTATTTTATAATAAGGTTTTCCACTAAAACGTTAAAAAAGAATTCAAAATAACAATCAATTATTCGGAAGGTACAAACCCTAGAAATATATAAATAATTCTAAAGATGTTATATAAAGAGGGATAAGGACATTGACAGTAACCTGATGATTTGGCAGGATTCATACCGTCTTGCCCTTGATCCATGTATCCTTCACCTTCAGAAACACGTGGCAGTCAGCTGGCTATTTAGGAGCGAAGCATCAGAGAGAGTAGGGGTAATGAGCAGAGGCGTATATAGGAAACAATTTCGGCGGAGAGGGGGGGGGGCTGGAAGCACCGGGGGATTTGGGGGTATGGAATACTAACAACCTAGAACTTGGAATAGTTAGCATGGGCGTATATAGGAAATAATTTTATATATATATATATATATATATATATATATATATATATATATGTATAGAGACCATTTCCAAATAATAGGGACCATTTCCGGAGTACGTATCGGGTGCATTTTTTGTTTGAATTTTTCATGTAGTCATTTATTATTCATGAAAAATCTTCCAGTCAGCTGATTTGAAAACGGAAAACACTGTTGGAAAGTCCAAACAATACTGAAGGTAATTGTCTTTACCTGGAGCTGTAATAGTGAATTCACTCCATTTATGAGCCTTTTGAATCTAAAGGGAAAAGAAATGGAGGAGTGTCCTTCCAAAGGTACACTCGTAAGCGGGTAGGATCGCTAGTGTCCTTCCGTAATGACAACCGCATCGAACGTATTAAGCGGCACATTAGAAGTTGGTTTTTACACATAAATCACAATTGTCTTTAACAGGAACGATGGTACGTGTTATACGACTTTACGGAAATGTACTGGAATGACGTAGTTCGAGCCAGTCCTACGCCAAACCCTCTCCAAGACAATGGACCAGGAGCTATACATGTGTATGCAGGGTAAATCCCGCTTGGAAGCGTGTACCGTTGGTTTATTATTCCGATCATGTAGAGCCACAAAGAGTCCCAAGCTTAATCTGCGTGAGAAACATCAACAAGGTGTTTATAAGAAAGCAGAGATAGGATCTCTGCGGGCATTCCTTCCTGGCCTTGAGGGATGCTTCATTCCGTCAAACGACTATCCCTTAGAACACCGCGTCTCAACTTGTGGTATGCGAGTTGGTGGTTGGTGGTACACGAAAAAAAAAATAATGGTGAATATAAAGAAGGAAAACAGCCGTCACGCAATATTCACCATGGGCGTGTATAAGGGGGGCCCAGGGAGCTGCAGCCCCCCCCCCAAATCATTAAAACCCTATGATCATATAACCCTATGATACTCAAGAGGTTTCCAGTCACACCCTTTCCCAAGGGCCCACAAATTCTATATACGCCCATGGTGTTCACCTCCTACCACATAGAAATATAACCCTATGATACTCAAGAGGTTTCCAGTCACACCCTTTCCCAAGGGCCCACAAATTCTATATACGCCCATGGTGTTCACCTCCTACCACGTAGAAATATAACCCTATGATACTCAAGAGGTTTCCAGTCACACCCTTTCTATATACGCCCATGGTGTTCACCTCCTACCACATAGAAATATAACCCTATGATACTCAAGAGGTTTCCAGTCACACCCTTTCCCAAGGGCCCACAAATTCTATATACGCCCATGGTGTTCACCTCCTACCACATAGAAATATAACCCTATGATACTCAAGAGGTTTCCAGTCACACCCTTTCCCAAGGGCCCACAAATTCTATATACGCCCATGGTGTTCACCTCCTACCACGTAGAAATATAACCCTATGATACTCAAGAGGTTTCCAGTCACACCCTTTCTATATACGCCCATGGTGTTCACCTCCTACCACATAGAAATATAACCCTATGATACTCAAGAGGTTTCCAGTCACACCCTTTCTATATACGCCCATGGTGTTCACCTCCTACCACATAGAAATATAACCATATGATACTCAAGAGGTTTCCAGTCACACCCTTTCTATATACGCCCATGGTGTTCACCTCCTACCACATATAAATATAACCATATGATACTCAAGAGGTTTCCAGTCACACCCTTTCCCAAGGGCCCACAAATTCTTGAGCAATTTTCTCGTATATGCTTCATTTAAAAATATTTTGTAGTTTGTTTTTTTTTGTCTTTTTGTGTTTATTTTTTTATACGGCGCGCCGACTTCTGAGCCAACCCACTGTGCGCCGCACACTGGGCAAAAATCCACTTTTAGGGCGACAAAATTATTTTTTTGTGCTTTTCAATATTTTTGAGGTCACTGAGATAGGGAAACATATTTAAAAAAATCGTTGACCCATAGTTTTTAGTATATCCAACAAACAAATGTTTTAGACACACAAATTCTTTGACATAATAGATAAAAATTGGGAAAACATTTTGTAAATCTATGGAACATTTAAGTAGTACCTTTTTACATCTATTATTTACATAAACATAATACATATATTCATAAAAAATAATACATACGCTATAATTCGAAAATAAATAACAAAAATAGACTAACAACTTGAAGAAAAAAAGCAATTGTACCGACTTGTTTTTTTTTTCTTTTTTTTTAATAATAACAAATATATACAATTATATTATGCACTAAAAACGAATTATCCATCAATCATCGTCTGATTCAATACTGCTACATCCTTCAGCATTTCCTTTTGACGAGTCAGTATCGTCTGCCTCATTTTCTAATGACAGTTCTTGAAGTGGATCATGTAGTAAACTACACTTACATTGGCTAATTACATATACATCGATATCATTCATGAAATTTAAATAATCATGAATAGTTTCTGTTCAAAAAATGGAAAAGTAATTACAAGAACAAAACTGCTATAAACACTGGAAAAATGTTCCCTTTCTTAGAGTCCGATTAATATTCCCTTCCGCGCCCGTTCAGCATCCAAGAAAGTAAAAATTTACATTTTGCCTTAATCCTACTAATACTAGACAGTATTTAGTAAGTGATTTGTAAAATTTTTTTTTTGAATTTTGTCCACATAAAATGTGATTTTCGCCCACTGTGCGCCGCGGATTCTTCAGCTTCCTCCTGACTGCCTAAACTAAATTTAAATTTGCATTAAAAGGGGGAAGAAGGGGGAGCTGAAAGTCTCAAGACAGTAAAGTAGAAGCTTAAGGCTTATCGAAAAAAAATATTTGGAAGTGGAACTTGAGTAATCAACAAAATATGAACAATCTAGTAATAATTTCATTAATATTTTTTTTTCTTCGATATGCCTTTATGTTATTAGATATATATTATATATTTATAAAGAACATACCACTAGGTAATAAATCCATTGTGAAAAGAATTTTTAAAACTTGCACACAATTTTTAAAACACAACTTAAAAGGACCATAGTTGGAACAAGACTGAACCGAGGAAGTGGAAGAGACTAGCAACGGTTCCATTCCTTATTGTTTTAAACAGGTTTGGGTTAAAATAGATAAAAAAATTGTTCTGTTTTCAATGAATAGAAGACTTGAGCACGTTTTGACACGTAAATTGACTTTCTACGACGTCATCACATTTTCGACTTTTGTCGCCGTAAAACAGTCATTTTGCCCAGTTTGCGCCGGTGGGACTCGAACCCACCATATCCCACATGATGAGAACGTTTATCGTTATATTATTATTAGTGAAAGTATTTATGACAATTAAATTTTCCCCTAATTTATCTAAATTTTATGGACAGAGATATGAATAAAATTTAGATAAATTAGATGTATTCACACACGTGCGTTTGTGTGTGAATACATCTATTTGAATATCTTATATCAATAGCATTTGTGTGTAACTTAACCAGGTTACACACAAAACGTTTTTTGCGTTTTTCTCGGAAACGAAGCAAAAACCAGAAAAATGCCAAAGGACTTTCTTTTTTTTCTTTTTTCATCCTGTATCGATTCCTGAAGTTTTGCCGTTTATTTGGGGGACTCCCTGTATATATAATTTTATTTATATTTGTTTTTAAGTTATTTTTAATCTTTTTGCTTTTACTTTTTTATATTGTTGTATTTTTCGAAAGAAAGACCACCACTCAAATTGGGAAACGAATGATCGTACATTTCACTCTAGGCTTATTAAAAAAATATTATTATCATTTAATAAAACAAAAAATATTTACAATTTTTAAAACAATGGCCTTGCTGGTTTTTCGTTAATTTTTTATTACCGTCCAGACCTGTCCAAAGGATGCCGGGATATAGAGGAGTTCTGGCCATTGGTCGATGAAAGTTGTATGCAGGGAAGATGACCTCAGGAACGGCAAGGTAGACCGGGACAAGACAAAGGTCAAGGAATGCAGTTAGTGGTCAGTTAGTAGATTCACTTCCGGCATTCACTTCCTTTAGACTAATTATATCGATATCAAGAATCGATACAGTCGTGAGAATATATCATCAGCGGGGTAATCTCGGGAAGATGGCGGCCTTGTAACACATTCAAGCTTAGCATCTAATATATCCTGTTGGAGGTGTGGAGATTAAGGAAATTCCACATTAATGCAGGCCATATGAAATATTTATTGTATGAGAGACTGAATTTATTTATTCTAGTGAACCAGCATGATTATTGTAGTTATATATAGTGTGCGTAGTGATATAATTTATTATATGAAAGGTTCACCTATAAATAGTGCTTAGTGTCGATGGAAATATTATATACTAGCTGTTACCCAGTGAGCCATGCTACTCCTACTTTCTGCCTATGAATCTCCCCGTATCAAGATCTACTTGTATACACAGTTACGTCAAAATCGGCCAAACGGTTTAAATTTGTTTATATCTGTCTAGTAATTCATAATGCAGCCGGCAGAGGCCAGCATCACAGCAATTCATAAAACAGCCTACAGAGGCCAGCACCACAGCCTGCGAATAGATGGCTCTTATCAAAGAAAGGCCAGCGCTCCTTAGTTACATGATTATATAATGATGTAAAGTCATCAATGAGTTCGAGTTACTCTAATTATCAGGAACATCAACAAATAAATTTGAGACATTATTCAAAATGGCCGTCAGAATCTGAATGGTTCAGTGCAGCCAATTTTTCTTGAACAAAACTTTTGACCTTTTGACCAAATTTTGAAATTTGACTATTTTGACCTAGCCTAGGAGATTTCCCGTATTAAGACCTACCCGTGTGCCAAGTTTGGTCAAAACCTGTAAAGCGGTGTAGATTTGTATAAGGAACAAACAGACATAAGGACAAACAGACAGATACGTGATATATATATATATAGATCGTCCAAGTGCAGACCGTCAACAAATAAGGTTGTATAGTCCTGTATTCACCTGTGTAAGGTTGTATAGTCCTGAAGTCCCCAGTGCAGACCGTCAACAAATAAGGTTGTATAGTCCTGTATTCCCCTGTGTAAGGTTGTATAGTCCTGAAGTCCCCAGGGCAGACCGTCAACAAATAAGGTTGTATAGTCCTGTATTCTTGAGGTAAGTCAGTATAGTGTTGATGTACTGGCTACCGTTGCCCAGGAGTTCTTGCATATCATACGGTATGTTCTAATTGCTTCATATCTGGCAGTCTATCAGTAAATAATTAATCGTAAGTTCTGTATTACATATATTGCATATTGGGCTGCGGCGTCTTGACATAAGAAATCCGCGTGCTAGTCGAGTATGGCCAATCCGTAATCGAGCGAGAACTACTGCTTGTGTGTCTGCGGTGTAAGCAAACAGAAGAAACTGTATTATCTCGGGTATAGATGCTATCGCTGGCAATTAATTAATTAATGCATTAAGTATTATTATCTATAACAAATGTTTTGTATTACTTCTGGCAAGATTGAGTGTTTTTTGGTTTGTTTTTTTTTTTTTTTTTTTTTGGTTTTTTTTTTATGTAACTCGGATATATTTGTGACTATTAATGGCAGGCTATCTATAGGTTACCAACCCTTTATAATGCCAACAGCACGTGGTTGGTCACACATTCAGGTACAGCCCTGTTTTAAGAAGTCTAATGGAATCATTTAATGGCAATATCGTTTTAAGTAAAATCCAAACCAAACTGCCTGTTTTTAATTTTTTATTTTTATTTTTATTTTTTTTTTTTTGTGTGTGTGTTTAACGGCGTATCAACATGAGGGCTCTTAACGCCGGGCTATCTGCAGGTTGTCACCCTTTTCTACAATGCCAACAGCACGTGGTCGGTCACCCATTCAGGTACTGGCCACGCCCGACGTCGCTTAACTTCAATGATCAACGGGAACCTGTGCACTCAACGTGGCTCCGACCGTTGGCTCGGATGGAAGTTCGGATACATTAGAAATGTACTTTTTTTCTCGAAAAAACTGCGTTTTTTTAAGCCTTACAAAGCTACAAATATTGAGCGATATCTGTAGGCAAAAAATTTTGCCATACGTTTTAGTATAAATTCGGCTATCAGTCGGTTCAATTAGTAATTCTTATCAATCGTAGTGTACTTATTGTAACCTTCTCTATAACCTTCTGGTAATTATTGTAATACTCCATGCAATGAGGAAGTATATCGTCAGAATTCCTACATAAGTGTGAGTTTAATTCAGCTTGATGACTTAAGTATGACCTTGAAGCTGGCAGATAATTCCATTATTATCCAGTCTTTAGGGTAATTTCCACAGTCAGCGAATATCAGCTGAATTCAAGATGAGATTGTCTTCGGTGACAGATAAGGAAACAACAAATATCCAACTCGCAGGAATTGTGTCATCTTAGCGCGGTTTCCTTCATATCCCTAGTGCCATTTGTAAATTGATAAAAACAATTATTGGTAAGGTTTGATATATCGTGAAAAATATAAAATAAACTCACAAAGAGAAGTAATATACAGTTTTAGGGTCTTTTCACCACATCCAATTACTTGTGAAGTATATGCAGTGATTATAGCAGTGATTCAGCGCACGCGCATAACTCTTCAGCTATTCTATTGGCTATTCCTATGGGCAATATGGGGTTGTTGCTGCTAGTAAAGTAAACTTTAACATTCAAATCAATCCAACTCGCAAAAATTAATAGTTTTCTACTAACTTTAGCGAGTTCGATTGACTAGAGTTTTTATACCTTGAGCGAGCTTAGCGAGCGGAAACGCACAGCACGTATGCCTATAATGCGAAATAAATAGAAAATATAAATATGTTATAGAACCACCTGATAAAAAATCGGCGAGGAGGCCCCTAAACTTCACAATTGATTTTTATAATATTTACCTTTTTAGCACTTTCCTCCGAAGGAAAGTAGCTATTGAGGTTGCTCTCATGACGGAGTTTTTGAAAAATTTCTTCATCAAATCTTTATCGATCCTACCTAGTAGACACCGAAAATGACCCCCGTTAAAATTTATATATATATATATATATATATATATATATATATATATATATATATATATCTGTTAACACGATAGCGGCCAGAGTTTTTGTTTTTTCTTCACGAAACTTGGTGTAAAGCATTCAATTAGCAAACGATTGAACGAGTTCGTGAACCACCAAAATCGGTCCACCGGAAGGGGGGTTTACCCCGAACCCAAAACACTAATTTGACCATGCCAGCCGTAATATTTGTGATATTTCAACGAAACTTGGTATTCGTAGTGGTAATATAGAGAGAAAAGTGAGATTTTAAAATAAATTAAATCGGTTCATTAGGAGGGGGGGGTTTACTTCGGACCCACAATACCAATTCGCCACTACCAGCCTTGATTTTTGTTATATTTCGACGAAACTCGGTATTCGTAGTGGTAATCTACAGGTAAATATGTGTTGTAAAAATAAACAAAATCGGTTCATTAGGAGGGGGGGGGGAGGTTTACTCCGGACCCACAATACCAATTCGCCACTACCAGCCTTGAGTTTTGTTATATTTCGACAAAACTCGGTATTTGTAGTGGTAATCTACAGGTAAATATGTGTTTTAAAAATAAACTAAATCGGTTCATTAGAAGGGGGGGTTTACTCTGGACACACAATACCAATTCGCCACTACCAGCCTTGATTTTTGTTATATTTCGACGAAACTCAGTATTCGTAGTGGTAATCTACATGTAAATATGTGTTGTAAAAATAAACAAAATCGGTTCATTAGGAGGGGGGGGGTTTACTCCGGACCCAAATTACAAATATACTCATACCGGTCGTAATTTCTGCAGTATTGTAACGAAACGCGGTACAAGTCGTGGGTAACTCATGAGAAAGACGTTTTGTAAAAATGATCTAAATCGGTCTATCTGAAAGGGGGGTTTACTTTGTAATATATTTCAATAGAATAGCCCGCCAGGCGAAGGTTCGCAAGGACGCCGCAAGGAGCGCTTTCTACCACTAAAGAGACTGTATCCTGTTCCTGCGTCAGATCAAAAGGAGAAAATATGTAGTTTTTTGTATTAATGAAGTAGTGTAATAGGTGCCATGTGTAAAGATAACTCAGGAAGCAAAGTAATTACAAAATTAATAATTGAACACTTACTCATTACAAAATTAAAAGAGAACTATTCATGTTTTTATTTTATTTTTATAGGATATTTTAAGCAAATTATTCTGGAAAGCAGTCTTCACTACTCAAATTCTGAGGAAAGTGCTTAGTTATGCAGCTCCTTCGTGACTTACTTTTATTAATAAATATTGCTTCCTGAAATATATTCTGCTTATTTTCATTTTTGCTTTAGAAGCCTAAAAGTATTACTTACAAATACAAGTTATCTAAGGGTTAGTTAGAAACCATATTATACCATAATATATAAATCTAGTAGTCAAAAAGAGTTACTTTTAGTAGTGATTGCAGGGATTTTAAATACTTTTCATTACTATATTAACTTTTGATTACTATATTTATATAATATGGTTTCTAACCTTAGATAACCTGTAAAGAAGAAAATAGATAACCTGCAAAGAACCTGTAAGCTAATCCGTAAGTACCAAAATCACTGCTTAAAATCACGACAGATACTTCAAAGTAACTGGATATGGTCTTAGCAAAAATACCCCAATTTTAAGTGCCACAACAGGAAACTGGTTGTATCCTAAGCGGAAATTACTCCATCCTCTTTCTCAACGTTCGGTCTTGGAACCGCTATAACAATGTTTCTCATTTTCTTACCTTGATTTACTAAAATACCCATTTTACTGTTAAATGAAATCGGCATTGGAATGTTCAATACAGGGTCGTATATAGGAAATACTTTTGGGGGGAAAGCAGGGTTTTTTTTTTGGGGGGGGGGGGGTATAGAATACTAAGAACCTACACTTGGAATAGTTAGCCAACTAAATAAGTAATAAACCCCAAAAAATTATTGTTGATGTATTGTAACGGAACTCGGTATAAGTTGTGGTAATCTAAAGAGAAAAATACGTTGTAAAAATAAACTAATTCCGTTCATTAGCATGGGTTTATATAAGGGGGGCTGAGGGTACTGCAGCGCCCCCCCCCAGAAATTTGGAATTGGTTGGTAAAAGCGTGTCTTAAAACCTTTAAAAATAGGTTAAATACGATTACTTAGTTCATATTAATATTTTATTTTAGGTGTAATAGCGTTTTAGTTAGCTAAAACTATTCCAAGTTCTAAATTACTAGTATTCCATACCCCGGAAATGCCCCCCCCCTTCCAAAATAGCAAGTAACTGAACATTAACAGTGAGATCTAACAAATATTGCGTGTGAAATTGACAAAATTTATTCGTTATAAATGAAACTTTTTTCATAAAAGGAATACGTCGAGAATAGTTAATACTACTGCAATGGTTGTTAATTTATTTAACTCTGAAAAAAAATTACAGTTGGACGTAAACATATCTCTACCAAGTCAGTAAAATATGACTCTTTACATTAAATACTGCTTTTCGCGGTTTTAGTACTATAAAACCCGTGTATAGTCCAAAAAAATTGTTCTATCGAATTGGTAACACTCTCATTCGACTCTGCACAAAATAATATATTATACAAGGTAGGGATTGTCGGGGTTCGGTCACTGCTACTTAATAAAACTACATTTTATCATAAAAATCATTTTTATGATAAAATGTAGTTTTATTAAGTAGCAGTGACCGAACCCCGACAATCCCTACCTTGCATCATCTACGGTCAACGATCTCCTCTCAAAAAATAATATATTATACGTGAGTCAGAAACATTCAAGTACCTGCACGTTTTTTCCCAAAATAATATATTATACGTCAGAAACATTCAAGTACCTGCACGTTTTTTCCCAAAATAATATATTATACGTCAGAAACATTCAAGTACCTACACGTTTTTTCCCAAAATAATATATTATACGTCAGAAACATTCAAGTACCTGCACGTTTTTTCCCAAAATAATATATTATATGTCAGAAACATTCAAGTACCTACACGTTTTTTCCCAAAATAATATATTATACGTCAGAAACATTCAAGTACCTACACGTTTTTTCCCAAAATCAGGCGTTCGGCAAAACTGCCGATTTGGAACTTAGTTCGGCGACACAGTGTACCTCTTCAAATAACGTACTTCTAAGCCAGCTTTCGATCGGACGAAGGCTATAAAGAACAATAACGATAATAAATTATTATCATAGTTCTGTTGACAATATAAACGACATGATAATTACAAAAACAACAGCGAATGTCTTGGCTGATGAACATACAACATCCACCGGCGTAGACTACTGATAAGGCTGACTCTACTATCTACAGGGAACTCACGTGCTTTGTATACGTTCGCCGCAAAAACGTTTCAAAAACTGTTATTATAGACTTCTGTTTCTTTCAATTGCCTTAAGAATTTTACTTAAGTAAATGTAAATATCAACACTATTTTTATTTTTTTCGGCGCATCGACATAATTCTTGGCCATTAGCGCCGTTCAGATTGGAAATATTTCTACTAATACTTAGAAATATTTCAGATTGGTAATATTTCTAAGTATTACCAGATTATTATCAGTGTTTAAGGAGAATCTTGTTTCGTTTCATTATTGAAGTTCAAAAAGACTGAAATCGCAAAAACTGCTACATCTTGGCGTGTTTCCATAAAATCCTTATGAAGACTTTTGGTGATTTGGAAATCTTTGAATAAAACGTAACACTTTCAAGAGCCGTTTTGTATGTCTCAGTCCTCTGAACTTTACACCTGAATATTCTTTGTAAAAAGTAAAAAGAACCCTAATGAAATTATTAGGGAAAAGGGCAAAACGCTCTATGCGTGTTTATGTAACAATGTTTTTAATGCTAATTATTTTCCAAACTTAACCAAAATTTATATATTTTAATTTCCATAAATTAGGAACAAGTGGAAATTTGTAGTAGTATTGTGTTTATATGATTATTTCATTGTTAAACATAATAGTTCTAAATTTTTTTTTTTTTTTACACAATATTTATTTGCATTATCTTCAGCTCATTATTTTAATTTTCTACATAGTTCTATTTTTTTATTTTTTTTATTTTTATAAAGTATTTATTTGTTTTGTGTTATCTTCAGCTGATTATTTGGTTTGAAACATAGTCCTAAAATGTTGTTATTTATACACAATTTGTATTATTGTTGCATTCATCTGATTATTTTATTTTTAAACATGGTTCTAAAATTTTTTTGTTGTTTTTTTTTTTACACAATTTTTATTTATTTTATTTTTCTACTCAGTTCTAAAATTTTGTTTATTATAAACAATTTGTATTTGCCTTTTTTCATCTGATTATTTTATTTTATAATCAACAAAATGGTTATTTTGTCCATATTTTGTTGTAGTGTATTCTTCCTCTGAACAATTAAATTTAAATATAGTTCTAAAACATTATTTTGTATACACAATTTGTACTTTTGTTATCTTCAACTGATTATTTTTTATTAAACATAGTTCTATAATATTATTTGTTGTGTATAATGTTTAACCGTGTTTTCTTGATCTGTATATTTTATTTTTAAACATAGCTCTAAAATTTTGTTTTTTATACCGAATGTGTACTAGTGTTGGCTTCTACTGATTTTTTTTTATTTCTAAACATAATTTTAACAATTATTACAAAAGTTTTGTTTTATTATATAATATTTTATTTTTTATTGTTATACAAAAATATACGTCGTACTGTCCAGTTTGGGCTAAACACGAAGATTGCAGAATGAAATTCTTGATTTTTCTTTTTTTGTCGGACACATAAGCGTTGAAATAAATATATATATATAGATCTAAATACTCACAATGCTAGGAAGTCCGGGAAATACTGCAGGTTTTAGATCCTTGGCGAAGATGGAAGACACTAGGAGAGCGAAGATAAGGAACGGTAGAGAGGACATGGCGAAGACGGAGACTGGTTCAGAAACAGGAGATCACTCCCACTACATCTACTGTGGCCTCCAGCAAACACAGCTTATCAATACTATCAGCAGATCAGCTGTGATCTACTCCAAACAGCTGATGGACCGACCTGCTTAACCGAACTGCTTAACTATTTATTTATTTAGTGTTCCGCTTCTTTGGAGATAACACTAAATCTACCGTGGCCTCCAGGTAACACAGCTTATCAATACTATCAGCAGATCAGCTGTGATCTACTCCAAACAGCTGATTGACCGACCTGCTTAACCGAACTGCTTAACTATTTATTTATTTAGTGTTCCGCTTCTTTGGAGATAACACTACACCTGCCGTGGCCTCCAGCTAATTCACCTTATCAATACTATCCGCAGATCAGCTGTGATCTACTCAAAACAGCTGATGGACCCAAAACTACTCGACTAAAAGGCCGTCACGCAGGAACTGCTTAACTATTTATTTATTTATTTAGTGTTCCGCTTCATTGGAGATAACACTATGATCAGCCAACGGCCATACCCAGGTTGAATGCACAGGTTCCCGTAAATCACCAAAGTTAAGCAACGTCGGACGTGGTCAGTACCTGAATGGGTGACCGACCACTTGCTGTTGGCATTATAAAAGGGTGGTAACCTGTAGATAGCCCGGCGCTAATAGCCAAATAGTTGATACGCCGTTAAAAACGAAAAAAAAAAACATACACACAATGATCAGTATCTCCTGATAGTCGGAGAGCTGGTAACGCACTTTTCATTAAGTGTTTTATGCACCTTGAAATTTTGCTGTAATGTACCTCTTGGGTAGATAAGAAGGTAATATGTGTTGACTAGACACACCGTGGAACACCAGGTACTGCGCATAGGGGAAAGGTGCAACAAAATATTTCCCAAAAATAGTGTTTTATTCAGAAGCCAACTATCATTAATGTAAAAAAAAAACGTCCGACTCGCAGGAACTGCGTCATCTTAGCGCGGTTACGTACCTCTCGAAGAAATGGAATAGATTAGCATTACAAATCACAGGAAACTGACAGTAGCCAACTCACACAGAAGTGGATAATTCTTAATCTGTATAAGTCAATACAATTATGTACTGAAAACGCACTTACTCTTCGACTACTGCTGAGAAGGCTCTATTCTAAACAACCAAAAATTCGTTGTCATTTTAAGTATCTTGTTTTACTGGCAAATTCGTTTTACTTTTATAATCAACTGTAAATATGTGCTTCATGGCGAATAAAATTCCATTCTGACGTGGGTTAAATCTTTCTATAAAATAAGAAATAACGATAACTACAGTTAGAGGCTATGAGGAAGGTTATGTAGACCGGATAATTAAAAACAAACTACGTCATCATGATTAGCCACTGCCATCTTGATTACCACAGCCACTCCAAACTTACCAATACCTTTCACCGTTTCTTAGCTTATTTTACGACAATACTAATTTTACTGATAAATGCAATTTAAAACAAGAAACAACCAATTAAAAAGTGAGTTAAGCAAAGAGAAAACCCCTTTCAAAACAACAAAACAAACACTTTTTACGTTTTAAGCGCTTATATCTCTGATTGACGTTGCCCCATCGAATATTGCTTCAGAACCTTTTTTGTAGAGAATTTAGTAAGCATTCGAATGGTTACCTTCCACTTAGCACGATTTCCCAACCGTCTAAAAACTTTTCATGTCTATTAAGAAAATAATTTTTTTCGCATACTTTCTTAACTCCAAATTTAACCAAAATTAAAACATATTAGTTGGGATTAATTTCCAAGATGTAGAAAATATTTCAATTGAATCCCGCGATTCTAAGTACCCACAAAAAAATAATGACTTACAAAAACATTGATTCCACTTTTCTTAGGAACGGTTACAGATATCGCCTTGAAAATGGTTTCATTCGTTTTCCTATGTTGAGAAACATATAAAACAAGTACCTGCAAGCATATGAACTCAAAAACGTAAGCGTTACGATTTTTTTGCGCGAATTTCGCCCCAAACTCCTTCTTTCATTGGGCGGATTCTGCTGGTTAACGAACTTGACCTTTCAAATTAGAATACAGATTTTTGTACCAAGTTTCATCAAAATCGGACCATTTTTGAGCCGTCAGGAGCGCAAACGGACAAGCATATATATAAATATATACATATATATACAAATTCCCGTTATAGTCCGTCGGCCCGTGCACATTTTATGCAACGATTTTTAAGATTCTTCATTTTTTTACTATTGATTGTACAAGTCTTAACTAGAACAGTGCCACTTGTCAGCTGGCTAGGTAGCGGTGGGTTTGGCTGCGGGGGCGTTGCAAACTTCGGAAAAATATGAAAATGTGAAACGATTTTAAGATTCATGAAATTTCTTGGAGAAACACCTTTCATTATACAATAATCATTGGCACTTGTCAGCTGGCCGGCCAGCGGTGGACTGCTTGTCAGCTGGGGGTCTAAACTTGGCAAAAACACGAAATTCTGAAACGATTTTAAGATTGCTGAAATTTTGGTGGTTACTAGTATTTGTAGTGAGATTAACGAAAGACATTGTCAGCTGCTCATATCTTGGTGGAAAACTTGTCAGCTGGGGGGGTATAAGCGCTGAGCACATGGCGCGCGCTCCGCTTTATACCGCCAGCTGACAACTTTTCCACCCACATATAAGCAGCTGACAATTTGTTTCGTCAATCTTATTACGAATACTACCTACTAACAAAATTTCAGGAATCTTAATATAGTTTTTGACTATTTAAAACATGCTTATATTGATTACAACTTCTGAATATATTGATTGTAAATGAATATTTTTATTATCAACGTTAAAATATATTATGTATTTGCATTAAGGTAAGATGAAAAAATATGTCAATTATTTGTATAAAATACTGTATTGGTAATAAAAAGTACTATACAATTAATCATAATAATAATAATAGTATACTAAAGACACTTAATAATATAATAATAAAAAGAAAGTCAATCGTTTTCTGATTCTGACTCTGCACCTTCAGAATCATCAACCCCCCCCCCCCGCAGTAATTTTGCGGTCATCCTCTTCTTGGTGTCTTTGAGCTGAAAATACTAATTATTGTTATTGATGAAATGATTAAACGTTAATAAAGCATAGAAAATAAATAGTTTTAATATCTTCAGTGAATTGCTGATCTCGAATAATCATATCAACTACTCGACGGAATTGTTCGCCGTCAAACCATTTAGAGGTTTATATATTATCTTCAATATCCCATCCGTAATCCAGAGGAGTTAAACTTGAAGGTTCTTGTTTGTTTATTTTAGATTTTAAACATCGTCGTATAGGTATTTTTTTTTTTTCAATCTACTTTACAGTAGATTTATGCCTACTCGATATTAGAGGTATAGCCATCGGGGAGCAACCATACAGGCTGCTAGGATTGCTAAAAGAAGCTCTAGACCTCTTAAGGATTGTTTAACTGTAGTGTGTATAGAGTGTCTGACACTGCAAACATACAGACAACAATTCTATAAATCATTGTTTTGGGTACAATTGCATTGATAAAGGCCCCCAATAGTATTTTTACTCATATATCTTGCATGTACAAACAGCGATCCGTTAGAATTTTATTATATGTGAAGATAGATTACGGCTAGTAGTGCTAAGTTGGTAAATCGGGTCCAGAATAAACCCCCCTCCTAATAAACCGATTTACTTTATTTTTACAACATATTTTTCTATTAATATTTCCACAAACGAATATCGAGTTTCGTCCGAGCGACTTTGGGTCCGGAGTAAACCCCTCCTCCAGATGAACCAATTTTTCTGGTTAAGGAACTCGTTAAATCATTTGCTAAGAGAATACTATATACAAAGTTTCGTTTAAAAAAAATCCTCTGGTGTGTATCGAATTAACGATAGTTCATGAAATGTTGGACGTGATTCTTTACATTGGCATAACTTTTTTATTTATGTACCGATTCCCATGAAACAAACACTAAATATTAAGTGAAACGTACCACAATATATTAGTGAATACTGCAACTAAATCGGATAAGCCGTTTCTGAGATTAGCGCGCACAGATAAACAGACAAGCAGGCAAAAATTTTAAAAATCATTGTTTTGGGTACTATTGCATTGATAAAGGTCCCCAATAGTATTTTTCACCATCTTCCAGAAACAGACAGCGATCCGTTAGAATTGTATTATTTGTATGGATTTGTATTAAGGTATGATGAAAAAATATATTATTTATTTGTATAAAATACTGTAAAAATTATTATATAATTTATTTATAATAATAATAGTTACCTAATAAAACTTTTAAATAAAAAGAAAGTCTGACTCTTCACCTTCAGAATCATTACTTTCGATATTTGTACTGTTTGTGAGGTCATCCTGCTGTCTCTCATGGGAAAATACTAATTATTGGTATTGAAAAAATGATGAAACATTAATAAAGCAAAGAAAATAATTTTAATATCTTCAGTGAATTACTGATCTCGAACAATCATTTCAACTACTGGAGGTAATTGTTTGCCATTAGATGTTAAAATTTGGATGAATATGGGAACGTGAACAAACCAAACTATTTAGGTAATAATAACTTATTTTTAACACAAGGCGAAACACTGTGCCAAGCGTTGCCTGATTTTCACGCATTCAAAGGCAAACATTTTTTATGTGCAATGTATTTTATACAAATAAATGATATATTTTTTCATCTTACCTTAATGCAAATACATAATATATTTTAACGTTGATAATAAAAATATTCATTTACAATCAATATATTCAGAAGTTGTAATCAATATAAGCATGCTTTCGCTATTAAATAGTCAAAAACTATATTAAGATTCCTGAAATTTTGTTAGTAGGTAGTATTCGTAATAAGATTGACAAAACAAATTGTCAGCTGCTTATATGTGGGTGGAAATGTTGTCTGGCGGTATAAAGCGGAGCGCGCGCCATACGCTCAGCGCTTATACCCCCCCAGCTGACAAGTTTTCCACCAAGATATGAGCAGCTGACAATGTCTTTCGTTAATCTCACTACAAATACTAGTAACCACCAAAATTTCAGCAATCTTAAAATCGTTTCAGAATTTCGTGTTTTTGCCAAGTTTAGACCCCCAGCTGACAAGCAGTCCACCGCTGGCCGGCCAGCTGACAAGTGCCAATGATTATTGTATAATATAAGGGGTCTCTCCAAGAAATTTCATGAATCTTAAAATCGTTTCACATTTTCATATTTTTCCGAAGTTTGCAACGCCCCCGCAGCCAAACCCACCGCTACCTAGCCAGCTGACAAGTGGCACTGTTCTAGTTAAGACTTGTACAATCAATAGTGAAAAAATGAAGAATCTTAAAAATCGTTGCATAAAATGTCACGGGCCGACGGACTATTATCTATGGGGTCTGAAACGAGAAAGTTTCTGGTCGGCACGTCCGGATCGCGTCATGAGGTCAACCTCATAAGGGGGTTCTCCCTATGGAGATAGGGAGTAACCGCGCTAAAAATTAAGGCAACAATAGTAAACAGCGTCTTCAACAAACATAATTGAAAATAATTACAAAAGGGCAGACACTTTTGTGGGGTTTAATTATCAGGAAACATGAAAATAATAGTTGCCAATGATAGACTGCAATACACCACGTAAGAGTGTGGTAGAGCACCGGGCAGTTGTGGTTGTTCTCTGCGCTCTCATTGGCTCTTGCTCACATGATCTTGTACAGCTGCCCCGGTCTAAATGGCTGCGGGAATTTAATTTAATAAAAACAAGTTAGGTTTATTTTTTTACATGTTATCCCCATGTCTTTTAAAGTGTCTGCCTTATTTATAAATTGTCTTAATTTTACATTAAAGATAGCTGGCTTCTGAATAAAACTATATTTTTGGGCAATATTTTTGTACATCTTTCCCCTATGCGCAGTACCTGGTGTTCCACGGTAAGTCTAGCCAACACATATATACCTTATTATCTACCCAAGAGGTACATTATAGCGACATTTCAAGGTGCATAAAACACTTCATGAAACGTGCGGTTACCGGCTCTTGGACTATGAATTTGGTCTCTCATTTTTTCCACATTAGAGTAACCCTGAGGGTATTTATTTTCTACATGTGCCATATTATAAATACTAAATGTATGTAATAAAATAAATTTAACATAAATAATACTAAAACTATAATAATAAAATAATACTAAAAACTAATAAATGCAATACGGGACATAAATAATATTTTTTCTGTGGTAGTCTGTCAGTAAATGTTTGACTGTAAGTTCGTAGTTCCATATGTCACATACTGGTCTGTTACTTCTTGACATTAAGTATTCGTGTGTTTGTGGAGTACGTCCAGAAATATTTCTGTCTGTTTTCTAGGTGACTGGATGGCCATTCCTGAACTGAGTTTTTAATTATTCGCAGTTTATTGTCAGTTAGTTGCGTCCATGAGTTGTACGACTGTTGTAATATCGTTGTTTTTATAGTTTTCGTCAAGTATTTTTTTTTTATTGGTTGAACGTCACAATTCATTTACATTGCTTTTTTTTTGGCGTAATAATCTGACATGGAGCTTTTCTCAAGTTCTTCATGGCCTGGTAGCCAGTACGTAGTGGGTAATGTTTCTGTTCAGAGTCTGTGACTTATTAAGAATTTCTATTAGATGGGTCTTGAATCTGTCTGTAAGTGCTTTGCCTAAGTACTTTAAGGAGTCAGTAAATAGTATAACGTATCTATAATTACTCGTTAAGCGCACTTACAGACAGATACACTACCCATCCACTAATAATACAAATTCTTAGCTAACAGTGATTATGAGCTGAAGGCTTTATTTTCAAGATAAAATAAAGACAATATTACCATCTTGTGTGAAGGAATAGCTGCTGAATTGTGATTAACTTAATTTCTTTAAGTAAAAGAAAAGAAATTAATTTATTTTGATTTTACCACTATAAGGAAAATAAATAACAACTATAATTTATTAAAAAATGTTATTTTTCCTAGTGGCCTTGAAATAAAAATGTTCGACTCATCGGATAATTTTGATCTTTCGTAATATATACAAAATAAAATCTCAAGAAGAAAGAAGATTTTTGACGCCACAACAGGAAACTGGCAGTATCCTAATCAGAAATTACTCCATCCTCATTCTCAACGTTCGCTGTTGGAAACAATACGTTTCTCATTTTCTACCTTGTTTAACTAAAATTCTCATTTTACTGTTGAATGCAATTTTTTTTTAAATATTCCTTTCTGATTAGCATGATAATTAAAAGAAGTGAAATAAAAAACTTACTCTATTCTAGGATATTGTCCCTTAAAAACAACAAATAAATTTAGACCGTTTTTTTTTTTGTTTTTTTTTAACGGCATATCAACAACACCGAGCCACGGGCTATTCAGGTAATGGCCACGCCCGACGTTGCTTAACTTCGGTGATCATGGAAATGGCAGTTGGCTTTATAAAGTAGTATATACAACATAAAAGTCTAACTGTATATATTAAAACAAAAAAAACTCGAACGCTATTTACAAAAAAAAATAATAAATTGTCTTTTTATATCTTTCTTTTCTCCAAAAAGAAAATCCTGAGGCCAAATATAATTAAATCACCTTGGTATGATGAATCTGACATTAATTTATGTCACCAAATTTCAAAATAACGTTTCGGCCTTCAGGACATTTTGAAATTCTAGAAGAAAAATAAAGTAAGTGTAACTTTCAAATAAACCCTCTTATATCATTTATATTGATATAAACTCTAAATCAATATTTTATATAATTTAAAACTTATTTTAACTAAACGCCAGCAGCCTTTTTATTAAACCCTTTATTTTAGGCCTTGTCATCCTGGCATATTTCTCGAACAACTAAACATTAAACCTTAAAATTACTATTACATGTATTATTATCAGTTTGTTCTAATTCTACAATAAATACATTATTAAAATCCTACGTTCATTTTATATTTATTTTCCCCCATAAGGACAAGAATATTTCATGATCTAAAATACTTATCGATGTCTATAATAATCATTGAGTTAGTAGATAGTGGAGGGAGTGTTATCTATCTTCCAATGCTAAAAAACAAATATATATATATATATATATATATATATATATATATATATATATATATATATATATATATATATATATATATATGTCTGTTAACACGATAGCGGCCAGAGTTTTTGTTTTTTCGTCACGAAACTTGGTATACAGCGTTCAATTAACAAACGATTGAACGAGTTCGTAAACCACCAAAATCGGTCCAACGGAAGGGGGGGTTTACCCCCAACCCAAAACACTTATTTGACAATGCCAGCCGTAGTATTTGATATATTTCAACGAAACTTGGTATTCGTAGTGGTAATCTACAGACAAAAATTTGTCGTAAAAATAAACTGAACCGGTCCATTAGAAGGGGGGGGGGGGGTTTACTCCGGACCCACATAACCAATTTGCCACTACCAGCCGTAATTTTTGTTGTATTTCGACGAAACTCGGTATTCATAGTGGTCATGTACAGAGAAAAATGGGTTGTAAAAATAAACTAAATCGGTTCAATAGAAGGGGGGTTTATTCCGGACCTAAATTACTAATATACTCATACCGGTCGTAATTTCTGCGGCATTGTAACGAAACTTGGTATACGTCGTGGGTAATTCATTAGAAAGAAGTGTTGTAAAAATGAGCTAAATCAGTCTATCGGAAAGGGGGGTTTACTTTGTACTATATTTCAATAGAATAGCCCGCCAGAAGTAGGTTCACAAAGCCGCCGCTAGGAGCGCTTTCTAACACTAGGGGGAAGTCCCCCTACAGTCCTGTATCCTCTCCCTGCGTCAGTTCAAAAGACGAAAATAAGAAGTTTTTGTGTATTTATTAAGTTCATGTTTTTATTTTATTTATGTAGTTTTTGTTTTAAGAAAATTATTCAGGAATGCAATCTACACTACCTTAATACCGAGGAAAGTGCTTAGTTATGCAGCTCCTGCGTGACGGACTTTTTTATAATATGATCTAAATAAAAACATAATATGTAGTAAGAACTGGAATGAACCGTCATTTTCGTGTTTCAGGATAATAGAAAAGGTAACCTCATTAAATACATTCTCAGATAATTTAATTTTAATTGTTTAACCTGCTTCTAATAATAACCAGAAGTTTTAGTCGGATTATCTTCAGATCCCGATCTAGTTATTTCATTCTAACAATATGCGTTAAATTTAAATTAATTAATTAATATAATTTGCAGAAAAATAATACACAAGTTATATTCACATGGATACCAAGTCATTGCGGTAAATAGCAGGTATAACAGGGAACGAATGTTCATGCAAAATTGGCTATATAAATCATGTACCTAGGAAGGATTTAATTTGCTCGATGAAGAAGAAAGTTCGCTCTACCTGGGATGGGGAATGGCGGCAAATTAGAGAAAACAAGCTAAGAGAAATCAAAGCATCTTCAGCTACCTGGGACACTTCAATACGTGCGGCTAGAAGGGAAGAGGTAGTTCTTACACGCCTCAGAATCGGACACACGAGGCTTACACACTCACACTTATTGACAAAAGATCCACCAACTTTGTGCATCACCTGCAGAACATTATTAAGTGTTAAGCATATACTGACGGAGTGTAGAAATTATGAACTTGAAAGAAGAACTCACGATATTTCAGGAACATTAGATGAAACATTGGGTGATACCAAAACTGCAATAACCAAATTAATCAATTTTATGAAGGAAACCGGACTATTTAATAAAATATAACAAATTTAATTATTAATTTAGGAGGATATAGATCCTCTCCGGACTTGTCCACAACATATGTAATTGTAACAAAGTATACGAGTAGCCTTGTGAAGCTGGGGTTGCCTCGCATCAGCTGAGAGTGGAAATCTTAGTCAATATAAAATACTAATTATTATTTTTTCTAAATTCTCTGAATCCATAATAAACGCATATTTCAATAAATTCAATTCATACTATTAAAATAAAATCCAACCATAAAGTTTTTTTTTTCCTTTCTCCTTTAACGGTGACCATGACCCATGTGGTTGATTACACCCAAAAAGAAGTCCGTCACGCAGGAGCTGCATAACTAAGCACTTTCCTCAGAATTTGGGTAGTGTAGACTGCTTTCCAGAACAATTTACTTAAAAAATCCTACATAAATAAAATAAAAACATGAATAGTTCTCTTTTAAATTTGTAATGAGTAACTGATCAGTTATTAATTTGCTTCCAGAGTTATGTTTACACATGGTACCTATTACACTACGTAATAAATACAAAAAAACTCATATTATCGTATTTTGATCTAACGCAGGAACAGGATACGGTCACTCTAGTGGTAGAAAGCGCTCCTTGCGGCGGCTTTGTGAACCTACGTCTGACGGGCTTTTCTATTGAAATAATATTACAAATTAAACCCCCGCTTTCCGATTGACCGATTCAGCTCATTTTTACAACACTTCTTTCTCAATAGGTACCCACGACGTATACCGAGTTTCGTTACAATACAGCAGAAATTACGACCGGTATGAGTATATTAGGAATTTGGGTCCGGAGTAAACCCCCCCTTCTAATGAACCGATTTAGTTTATTTTTACAACACATATTTACCTGTAGATTACCACTACGAATACCGAGTTTCGTCGAAATATACCAGAAATCACGGCTGGTAGTGGCGAATTGGTATTGTGGGTCCGGAGTAAACCCCCCCTCCTAATGAACCGATTTAGTTCATTTTTATATCTCACTTTTCTCTCTATATCACCAATACGAATACCAAGTTTCGTTGAAACATAACAAATATTACGGCTGCCATAGTACCCCCGGACCCAAAACACTAATTTGACCATGCCAGCC
Source organism: Gonocerus acuteangulatus (assembly GCA_946811695.1). Lineage (NCBI taxonomy): Eukaryota > Metazoa > Arthropoda > Insecta > Hemiptera > Coreidae > Gonocerus > Gonocerus acuteangulatus. The sequence goes on from OX328129.1 coordinate 66,181,632, forward strand.
GCAGTTTTTATTATTTTTCAACGAAACTTGTTATTCATTGTGGTCTTCTAAAGAGAAAAATGTGTTGTAAAAATAATCTTAATCCGTTCATTAGAAGAGGTTTTTTTTCTTCTCTTCATAGTATCCCTATGAAGAGTGCATTTATTGTGAACACATGTACCAGGGGTCTCCCGTGGTCTAGTGGCCAGCGCGCTAGATTCATAAGCGGGAGATGGTGGGTTCGATCCCCACCGGCGCCAGAAATTTTCTCATCTCAGGGCTCGCTGAGAAGGTTCCTGGCTGCACCTTGGATGTCGGCGCTAATAGCCAAGATTTGTTGATGCGCCGTAAAAAAGTACTATTGCCTTTAGGGGGGGGGGAGGTTACTCCGGAGCGAAATTACTAATTCTTATACCGGTCGTAATTTCGGTTTTACTGAAACGAAACTCGCATTACGTTTTGATTATCTAATTACAAAGAACTGTTCTAAAACTGAACTAAATCGGTTTATCGGAAGGAGGTTTACTTTGTACTATGTTAGAATAGAACTTTCCAGTGAAACGTAAGTTGGCAAAACTGCCGCTAGGAGTGCCTCTGTCTTGATATTACTTCTCATGACTCACGCCAGGGGTGCTTTATCCCCTTCCTGCCTCAAACGAAAATGTGAAGTTTTCGTCTAATTATTAAGCAGTTTAGTACCAAGCATACACCAAACTCTGCAAGGAAATTATTTAAAAAATTAAAATAATTTGACTGAGTTGCACATTACAGATTATTCATGTTTCTATTTTATTTATATAGGTTATTTTAAGTAAATTTTTCAGGAATGCAGTCTACACTACCCAAATTCTGAGGAAAGTTAGTTATGCAGCTCCTTACCTTATCCTAACCTGTACATCTTCCTTGAACCCATCATCAATCTAGAACTTTAAAGAGCATATGATTATTGCCTAATAAAGGTTACAAGATGATAATTCGGCCGGGAGAATAGATAAAAAAAAGTTCCTTTCCTGGCCGCCACATTATCGAAAGCAGGTCACAATCCGAGGTCGTATCTATCAAGAACCGGCTGCTTGGTTCTAGCTGCCCGTGCGATTCCTTCCTGCCATTCCTAATCACCGGTGAATCATTATATCTTCCAAAGGCTAATAATAACAAGTATGGCTGCATGGTCAAGGGCGAGCAAATGTCAAGAGCAGCTCTAACATCACCGATTGTATTCAGTGAAGTCATCATCGCAATAACTTGAATAATGTAAATACACAATACAATACTCCTATATATTGTATTAATACACTCAGCAAAATATAAGCGGACACTTTTCAGATTTTTAATTCCCTTTGCCAATTTTGCGATGTTTCTGTTTATGTCAATCATTTGGCTAGTGCCTCAAAAGGCACACATTTGTTTTTTGGTATTCGCGTATTAGATTCAACGCAGGTTAAAGAAAGGGTTCAAGAGATCTGGATCATCATCGGGTCAGAGATCTGGATCAAGGCGTCAATTGAGTTTTTGCCAATATGGCAAAGAGATAGTCAACGATTTGGGTTGACTAGAGTTTCAATATAACCTCGAGCGAGCGAAAACGCGAAGCACTTATGTTAATGGCCGAGTTGCTATGCGTATCCGCTCACTGAATCTGTAGTCAACCCAACTCGTTGATAATATAAATCAACGATGGTTTTTCGGTGGATAATGGACCAATGTGCATTTTAACAGTGCTTCCATTTATTCGGAAAATAAACAACAAAATGTATGAAATCGTGTAACAGCAAACAAAGAAACCCCAATCGCGTAAAAAATATGAATGTACAAATGAATTGCTTGCTAAATAGAAAGGGAACAAGACGGTTACTATAAACAAAATGGCCAATAGAAATGCCTTATCCATTATCCAGATCTCTGAACGAGACCCACATCTTTAAACTGCGTTGAAGCTAATACGTAAGTACCTTTTTTTCCAAAGGATAGGCACCACCCCTTAGTGGGAATCGAACCCATGACCTTTGGCACGGAGTGTTAAAATGCTCACGCCTTAACAATCAAGGCCACCTGGCCTCCGAAATATAACACATATTTAAATAAACTATAGGCCCGGTGAGTGTTAAGGCGTGAGCAGTTAACACTCCGTGCCAAAGGTCGTGGGTTCGATTCCCATTATGGGGTGGTGGCTTTTCTTTAGAAGAAACAAAAGGCATCAGCCCTATCCTGGCTAGAAAAGGGTGGTGACCTATAGATAATCCTTCCCAAAATTCTTAGTTAATAATAATGGACGTTAAAATGTAAATAAATAAATATATTTCTCAGTATTGGGACGTAAATTATTTGCTTTGCTGACAAGACTATGCTTAGTTTAGACAGCTCCTGCGTTGTAGACTATTAGCGCGGTTCCTCCCTCATTGAAGGACTATTTTGCGTTTCAGAACCCCTAGAGACCGAAAATAACGGTGGTTCAAATTTGTGTGTGTGTATATATATATATATATATATATATATATATATATATATATATATGTATATATATATATATATATATATATATATATATATATATATTTGTCTGTTCGCTCATTTCTGGCCCCCCTAATGGTCCGATTTTGATGAAATTTGGTACAAAAATCGTTCGTCTAATTTGAAAGGTCAAGTTCGTTAACCAGCAGAATCTGCCCGGTTTTTGGAGCGAATGTCGCGCGAAAAAAATCGTTCCGTTTACTTCATATGCTTGCAAGTACTCGTACTCGTAATTTTCTGCATGTTCTACTTTCATCAAAACTAATATGTTGAAATTTTGGTTACGTTTGGAGTTAAGGAAGGGTTAGAATAAAATATTTTATTAACAGACATAAAAAGTTTTGGTAACTTTGTATACTTTCCTTAATATCTCGAAAACGGTTGAGAATCTTGGTAAACGAAAGCTTACTAAATGCTCTACAAAAAAGGTTCTGAAGAAAGTTTTGATTAGGCGACAATGTAATGTATTTGAAAATGAAACAGGTTATGTAAAATAAGAAAAACAATTTAAGGTTAGAGATAAGGATTTCAAGATATAGCTTTTCAACTGCCTTGCGGGTGCCTTCCTAGGGTTGGCCGACCCATCCAGGTAAGATCATAAATCAAGACCTTTCTAGAAATGTGGACCCAAAATAATAACTGCTTCTATTTTAATCATTCCAAATGAGTCTAGGGATAAAAATGGAACCGCGCTAAGATGATGCAGTTCCTGCGTTCGGACTTTTTTTTCAACAAATCGCAACCATATTTTATTTATTTGGAATTTACAACAATGTATAATACATTTCTAGTAAATTATTGCTAGATTATATTGACATGAATATTCAGGAGGTGGGAGGCTGCACAGTTGTAGTACCCACTAGACAGGTTTTTTTTTTTTTTTTTTTTTTTTTTTTTTTTTTTTTTTTTTTTTTTTTTTTTTTTTTAGCGGTAGAGGGACTTGGCTAAAGGTTGGATAAAAGGGATATTAAGGTCATTATGGAGGGTCAAATTGGAGACATAAAACGGAGCATCGGTTATTTTCCGGAGAATTTTAGACTGTAGGGATTGGATTTTGTAGGAGTTGGAAGGCTTTGTGGAACCCCAGAGTTGAATTCCGTAAGTACATATTGGTCTGAGAATGGTCATGTAAATGAGGCGTTTGTTTGTTAGTGAGAGATTAGATCGTCTGTCAAGTAAGTGTAGTAATAGTCTGTATCGTCGGCTGAGTTCTTGTCGCTTCTGGGTAATATGTGGCTTCCATGTTAGTCGTTTGTCAAGTATTAGTCCTAGATAGCGAATTTGGGATTTTTGCGGAATTAGAGAACTATGGAGGAACACTGGAGGGCAGGATGACCGCCCGCCAGAGTTGGGCAAACGTTAGCGCGCGCTAAAAGCTGATACCTCTCCGCTAATTTAGCGAAACTGTAGAAAGCCAGCGCTAATAATTAGCGGTTAGCGGCGGCAGTGCGCTAACAGCTAATCTATTTATAAAATATCGTAATTGCTAATAGCTTAAGCTATAGTTAGAATTTGTAACTATAGCTTAAGCTATTAGCAATTACGATATTTCATAAATAGATTAGCGGTTAGCGCACTGCCGCCGCTAACCGCTAATTATTAGCGCTGGCTTTCTACAGTTTCGCTAAATTAGCGGAGAGGTATCAGCTTTTAGCGCGCGCTAACGTTTGCCCAACTCTGCCGCCCGCAACCATATTGAAAGGTGTTTTTACACATATTCAAAGAAAGTCTGAGTTTATTAAGTTTATTTGAGATAAATAATAAATTGAGTTTAACATTCATTAATGAGATGATGTGTTTAACATGGATAAATGAGGTTATGATGTTTTCATTAAATAGAGTGAATTTTCTTCTTCATGATGGTGGTGCTGAGGCCAGACGTACCAATCACTCGCGAATTGCAGGTGCCTTTCCAAAGTCGGTGGAAGGTTGCCAACTATCTTGGTTCCTGGATTCCTGAATGCTCCCCAGATCGATAGTATACTTCCATCGATAATCGAATGATTGCAGAGGTACATCATGGCTAGCTTGTACCTTAATCGATTTTCTACATACATCGTGATGTCGTTGCCATGGAACCACTTGGTAGCATGATGGTGGTCTCCAAGTATGACGAATAGAGGATCGTAGTGAAGACGGTACGCTCTCATGGCGTCGCGGAAGAATTTTTTCCTCGCAGGAACTGTCGCGTTGAAATGAGTAAATTCTTTTCTTTGTGATATCCAAACGCAGACCAGATCTTTCTGCCGAAATGTGTATGCGAATGTCATTTTGCTTGAGAGAATCATTCCAGCGTTTTTGAGAAGATTTTCGTGGAATTTAAAATGTTCTCTCGTCCTGCTAACTTGGTACCAAACAGGTTCCGTATACTCCAGGGGATTCGAAGAGAAGTCAATAAGTGTATGCCCTTCGTCAAACATTTTCTTCTTGACTTCCCGTGGCATTATGGGATACCGCATGTACACCACTCTTTGGCAAGTAACAGGAAGCGTCTCAAAGGTTTTTAGCGACAAATCATAAAAAAACTCACCCAGAGCTTCCTTGGTTTCCTCAGGAACATAAACCAATTTACTAGTGAGGTTGTTTTCTTGAATTCCCAACAAGACCATGTACCCCCAAAGTGCTTCTTCTGGATCGGATGTATCCAGCATTGTTATGACTCCAGAAGGAGGGCAGCCATCCGTCGGAGTTCCCCAAAAGAACAGAAACCATATTATACAACTTGAGGTTACCCATAACACCAAGAACAATCTCACTAGCTTTATCAGAGTCATGTAATAAGTAAAGATATAATTTTTACTAACTAGATTAGGATTATTTTGTAAATAACTAGTCAATAATTTAAGACTAAATAGACAAACTATAGAAGGTTAAATAAATGGTGTTTGTCCATATGATTCGTTTTATTTCTCACTTTCTCCAATGTAATTAAGATGGCCGTGAGTGTTAAGGCATTAGCATGCCAGATTTAGGTAATTAAAATGATTCCTGAATTTGTATTTTAAGTAAATACAAATGAATTTGTATTTATTGATACATACAAAAATTCTTGTATAATTTGCTTAAAATAACCTAGATAAATTAAAAATAAACACGAATAGTTTCTGTCTTTTATAACTGTAATTGGGTTCGATTCCCACTATGGGGTGGTGGCTTTTCTTTAGAAAAAAAAGGCATCAGCCTTATCCTGGCTAGAAAAGAGTGATAACCTATAGATAACCCGTCTCAAAATTCGTAGTTAATAATAATGGACGTTAACATTTAAATAAATAAATTGTAATGAACAGCTGGCTCAATTGTTAAATTTATTTAATTTTATCCAGGCCCAATGGCCATGAAGGTTAAGGCGTGAGCACTTAACATTCTGTGCCAAGGGTCATAGGTTCGATTACCACTAGGGGTGGTAATCGAACCAACCCCTTTTTTTTTCTTCTTTTTTCTTTGGAAAAAAGAAAAGCCATCAGCTCTATCCTGGCTAGAAAAGGGTGGTGACCTTTAGATAACCCGTCCTAAAATTCGTTGCCAATAAATGGACGTCAACTACCACATTACTAACTAAACAAGACTATTTTCAACAATAAATGGACTATCGATGGCCGCCAGAGTAACTTGGGGTCTTAATTCGGACGCATTAGCCACAATCTACAAAGGGGAGATTGTCCCCATTTTCACGTACGGGATTGAAATATGGTGCCATGCTTTAAGCGTGAAAAGAAATGTCAAAAAAGAAGAAAGAGTTAGCTGCGATTAGAAAGCCAGGGGATATCGTACATTATCATATGAAGCATCGCCCATGATGTGTGTGTTTTAGCTAACACATTGCCAATTCACATCGAAGATGAGCAAATGATAAGGCTACATAGGTTACTGAAATTGAAGCAAATTCAGGAACATTTTACTTATCAGAACATCACACCACATGACATAGAACAAGACATACGGTTCACCCTAAAGACCAAGACGACTGACGATGTAGAAATAGCTTGGACTTATCACATATAAACTGACGGAAGTAAAAGCAATAACTGTGTTGGATCTGCATACATAATACTAAAAGACGACAGTTAACCTTCACAGTGGACAATACAGACTATCACCACTATGTACGAACAACCAGGGGGAAATTTAGCTATCATAAAAGTCCGTCACGCAGGAGCTGCATAACTAAGCACTTTCCTCAGAATTTGGGTAGTGTAGATTGCTTTCCAGAACAATTTGCTTAAAATATCCTCCATAAATAAAATAAAAACATGAATAGTTCTCTTTTAAATTTGTAATGAGTAACTGATCAATTAATAATTTGCTTCCAGAGTTATGTTTACACATGGTACCTATTACACTACGTAATAAATACAAAAAACCTCATATTATCGTATTTTGATCTAACGCAGGAACAGGATACAGTCACTCTAGTGGTAGAAAGCGCTCCTTGCGGCGGCTTTGTGAACCTACGTCGGACGGGCTTTTCTATTGAAATATATTACAAATTAAACCCCCGCTTTCCGATTGACCGATTCAGCTCACTTTTACAACACTTCTTTCTCATGAGTTACCCACGACTTATACCGCGTTTCGTTACAATACAGCAGAAATTACGACCGGTATGAGTATATTAAGAATTTGGGTCAAGAGTAAACCCCCCCTTCTAATGAACCGATTTAGTTTATTTTTACAACACATATTTACCTGTAGATTACCACTACGAATACCCAGTTTCGTCGAAATATACCAAAATTCACGGCTGGTAGTGGCGAATTGGTATTGTGGGTCCGGAGTAAACCCCCCCCCCTTCTAATGAACCGATTTAGTTCATTTTTATATCTCACTTTTCTCTCTATATTACCACTACGAATACCAAGTTTCGTTGAAATATAACAAATATTACGGCTGACATAGTCAAATTAGTGTTTTGGGTTCGGGGTAAACCCCCCCTTCCGGTGGACCGACTTTGGTGGTTAACGAACTCGTTCAATCGTTTGCTAATTGAATGCTATATACCAAGTTTCGTGACGAAAAAACAAAAACTCTGGCCGCTATCGTGTTAACAGACATATATATATATATATATATATATATATATATATATATATATATATATATATATATATATATATATGCATATATATATATATATATATAGATATATATAAATTTTAACGGGGGTCATTTTCGGTGTCTACTAGGTAGGATCGATAAAGATTTGAAGAAATTTTTCAAAAATTCCGTCATGAGTCCAACCTCAATAGCTACTTTCCTTCGGAGGAAAGTGCTAAAAGCAGTAAAAAAAAGATACTCCATAAGTTACGACGGAGACACATGCATAATATACACTGACAGCAAGACAAACACAGCACGCAAATACAACAACCAAAATCGTAACGAACAGAAAAATGTGACAGTTGAATTACATGGATTAAAGGACATTTAGGACTTTTAGGAAACGAGGCAGTTGACTTACTTGCAAAATCAGCTTCAAAGAACACTCTTTACCTATATCTTACATCGCAGACTATAAAAACACGACTAAGAAACGAACCAATGCGAAAATGGGACGAACGATGGAAGAACACAACTAAAGGGGGACATTTTCACAAACACATACCCACAATACTCAACAGAAAAAAATACCACTTAAAAACTTTAAAATGACATAATTCATATCAGGACATGGACCGACGAAAAGTTATTTACATAAATATAAACTTATAAATACTTAATAACTGGAAATTGCGACAATATAACTAAACAGACTTATGACCATCTCCTGTATGACTGTACATTACTGGACGCACCCAGGACAAAACTGACTAAGAACATCATCTTACAGAACGGAACTTGGCCGATTGACAAACCTGATTTACTTCTTAAATATTTTCAGGAATTTGATGCATTTATTAAACAATTGGACCTAAAAAAAATTAATCGAGTCATTTGAATGCCCACATGTGTATTATGTTAGTACATATGTATATGTTATCGTTTATTTTTTTTTTTAGTTTTAGTTTTTTTAGCGCGGTTCCACCCTCCCCCATAGGGAGGAACCCCGCTTATAAGGTTGATCTCATGACGCAATCCAGAAGTGCCGACTACAAAATGTTGCGTTTCAGAACCCCTAGAGACCGAAAATGATGGTGGTTCAAATTTATATATATATATTTGTCTGTTCGCTCATTTCTGGCCCCCTAATGGTCCGATTTTGATGAACTTTGGTACAAAAATCGTTCGTCCAATTTGAAAGGTCAAGTTCGTTAACCAACAAAATCCGTCCACTGGAAGATGGCGTTTGGGGCGAAATTCGCGCAAAAAAAATCGTAACGCTTACGTTTTTGAGTTCATAAGCTTGTAAGCACTCGTTTTATAGGCTTCTTGGGCTAGGAAAACGAATGAAACCATTTTCAAGGCGATAGCTTTAACCGTTTTTGAGAAAATTGGAATAATAGTTTTTGAATACCGTTTTTGGTTTGGGTCCTTAGAATCATGGGATTAAGTTGAAACATTTTCTGCATGTTCTACTTTCATTAAAACTAATATGTTGAAATTTGTGTTACGTTTGGAGTTAAGGAAGGGTTAGAATAAAATATTTTATTAACAGACATAAAAAGTTTTGGTAACTTTGTATACTTTCCTTAATATCTCGAAAAAGGTTGAGAATCTTGGTAAACGGAAGAATACCATTAGAAAGCTTACTAAATGCTCTACAAAAAAGGTTCTGATGAAAGTTTTGATTAGACGATGTCAATCGGAGAAATAAGTTCTTAAAACTTTAAAGTAATTGATTTCACTTATTCGAACTGTTCTTTTTGTCTGTTTTTATTCCTTGTTATTTTTTAACTGCTTATAGTTGGATAATGTATTTGATAATAAATCAGGTTAAGAAAAATAAGAAAAACAATTTAATCTTAGAGATATGGATTTCCAAGATATAGCTTTTCAAATGCCTAGCGGGGTCCTTCCTAGGGCGGGGACCCATCCAGGTAAGATCCTTATCCAAGATAAGACCTTTCTTGAAAGTAAAGGTGGAACTGTCAACGTTGGTCCTCCTCTGCCTCCCGGCACTTTCATTGCTGACGAAGGCTACCTAATATTAAGGTAGCCAAAACGTCCTAAATATAGATTTTTTAACAAAAATCGTATTGAGGTTTCTTTAGCCGAATCCCAACCATTGCATCTTTACATATCACCTCGACGGCTAACTATCTAATCTTCATACTTTCTAGAAATGTGGACCCAAAATAATAACAGCTTTTATTTTAATCATTTTAAATGAGTCTAGAGATAAGAACGGAACCGCGCTAAGATGATGCAGTTCCTGCGAGTCGGACTTTTTTTATTATTATGGGGAGGTTTCCTCCTCAGTCTCCTGGGATAAATTCTTTCGGGGGCTATTGCCAACCGATAGCAATTTATTTTTGAAGATTTAATGACACTTTTTGACCAATTAAATTAAAATTTCGGGGGGAGGCGGCAGCCCCCCTCACCCCCCTTATTAACGCCCATGGTGCCCATAATCAGAATTTTATCACCTCCAGAAAAATTTGTTCCGCGTAAGGTTTTTCAACAAAATTCCTTACGGGCACTACCCTCAATAACCTTAATCATACCGGATCAGGAGTTGACCTTCAATTCAAAATCCAAATAATGTTTATATTACTATTTATTCCATCAGGAACTGTATGAAAGTTTTACTCAGCCTGTGTAGAGGCATTGTTCCTGGTGAAATCGTTTAACACCTGTTATAACAGAATCTCATTGAATCTGTAATATGAATGATGTGTTGTGTCGGTTTTATTTACAAAAAAATAGCATACAAAGAGTAATTGTCTAGAAGAAAGAAACTGATCTCGAGCTATTATTTTTTCGTTCAATGAATCAGATGTAATCTCGCCCTCAATATCATTTTTAAATATTAATGTTTTTTTTTTTTTAGTTATTAAAAAATTAATTTTTATTTTTTTAATCATACATAAAACTAACTTTTATTGAACAAAGTGAGCTTAGGTCTTTTCTTTTAATTAAGGACCAAGGTTTTCAATTTCAGATTATTTATTTTTTATAACAATTTTCATCAATCAAAATCGGACCAGAAATTTTATTTCTCTTCCAAATTTGCTCAATAACTGTTTGAAATATCGCATCAGGTTAATTAAATTCTCCAATTTCTGGTGCTAATAACGGGTATTTGGAAGCCTACCTATATACACAAAAACCTTAACATTAATTTTTTTTCACAAAAAAGTGTAGGTGCATTCTGCTGGTCAAGGACTCCTGGTTTATATAAATTATTTGCGGGCTAATTTCACTAGAAGCGCAAATGTTTTTTGAAAGGTATAGTCAAGATATACAGTTTATATGTATGTAAATATAGACTAAAAAAATATGTGTATACAAAATATACAGATGATAACAGTTTTCCAGAATATCCTTCTGTGATTTCTCAGTTGTGTTAAAGTTTATAAGCTTTGTTTCTTAATTATCATCTTCATTTGAACAAATTTGGTTATTCAGGCAAGATATCCGGACGTTTTTCGAATTATTGGTAAACGAGAAATTTTGACCTTCATTTTGAGTAGTCTTATCAAATAATTCTGAAACATTACATAATGTTACATAATAAGTGTCGGTCCTAAAATGTGCTTTTTTAAAAAACTTAAACATTCATACCTCGAAAACTAATAAAGATAAATTTCTAAAAATTTGGATTTTTAATTGTCTTATTGGGTACTATTGATGAGCCAAATTTAAAGAAAATCAAAAAATATGAGAGGAAAAACTGTGGATCACTTGATATGGAATGGCCCTATGTATTTCAAAATACCTACAGCTCAAATTCACTACTTCAAAATATCATTATCCAATAAAATATATTTGGGTACTCACGTATTAGCGTCAAAGCAGGTTAAAGAGGCGGGTCTCGTTCAGAGATCTGGATCATGGATAAGCATTTCTATTGGTCAATCACTATCAGAGATATCATCTATTGTGTTTTTAGTAGCCATCTTGTTCCCTTTGTCTTTTTAACCATTGAGTTAGTAGATCAACCCTAACCATCCCTTCTAACTCAATGTTTTAAACGCAATTCATTTGTGCTTTATTTACCCACGCAATTGTTGTTCTTTTTTTCTGCTACGCGATTTCAGTTTCTGTGCGAGATAGCGACATCAGAATAGCTAGGATGAAAGCTACTTTTGCGAAGCGATGCCAAATTGTGTATCAGTCCATTATCCAGCGAAAAACCATCCTTGATCTATATTATCAACGAGTTGGATTGACTAGAGTTTAGATATAATCTTGAGCGAGCGTAGCGAGCGGAAACGCATAGCAATTATGCTATTAATATAAGTGCTACGCGTTTTCGCTAGCTAAAGGTTATATCAAAACTCTAGTTAACCTAAATCGTTGATAATCCCGTCGCCATATTGGCGAAATCAGATTTGACTCCTTGATCCAGATCTCTGACACGGTGTAGATCCAGTTCTCTGAGACCCGGCTCTTTAACCTGCTTTGACGCTAATACGTAAGTACCTATATTTGTATAAAACAAATTTCACACAAAAATCACACTTTTCTTAAAATGTAGTCAAAGAACAATTCTGCACTGTGATACGGACAATCACAACACAGCGATCAAACTATTTTGCACTGGTTTTGGAGAAATAAAGGAACGATTCGTTCAACTCCATACAAAGAGCTATACTCCAAGGAGGTAGAGATTAGCCGCTTAGCCTGAACCAATCAACAACACTGCAGGTCACTCTTTGTACTCATGCCGAAGATTTCCCTAAACATCCTTCAATGTATAATACCTACCCCTAATGTCCTACACCTTTCTGTTTAATACAATGTCAACTCATCGGCCTCGTTCTCTTTCAATGCCCAGCAGCTTGGCCGAATTAAATCAGTTAACGCGGCCCGAGATTATTTTTTTTCCATATCAATCATCATTACAGCAAGATACTTCTTTCAATGTAGTAGCATTTGGTTTTATCTACACTTTTCTCCTCAATGATCCCAATTTTATGGGGTCTCGTTATAACTGGCTTATAATGCTATAATTCTTTAGAAGGTTTCCTAGTGGAAACCTTCTAAAGATACCTTGTGCATCTTTTAATTTCCAGATACCACATGAACCTCGTAATATCACGTAACTAGATACTACCTTAGTTTTGTAGGGTTCCAGTTCCAATGTATTCTGTAAATCTAACCTTAATGTGAAAACAGTGTTTGGACAGAACTGGCCATTATATTTTAGCATTCTCTCAAAGATACTGCAAAGAGTTTGCACAGATAAGATATACTAATAATTTTAAAAACACAAAGGAATGCCTTTAATGGATTTAAGGGTTAAAATAAACTAATAAGTTATTAGGGCTCGCCTTTAATGGACATATGAATTATAACACCAATACAGATTATAATTTTGGAAAAGATTCAAATACATGGACATAACATACAACACGACAATGTTTTACTACAGAGACTCATAAATAAAACACTCACGCAGATAGGGAAGCCAAAAAGGGAACATTCATATGCTTTTTATTTCTCCAAATTAAACCCCTAGTCATGTATATATTCAAGCTGTTATAATTTCATCTTATTGTATGTATTAGTATTTTTATCACTTTCCTCCGAAGGAAAGGAGCTATTGAGGTTGCACTCATGACGGAATTTTTGAAAAATTTCTTCGAATCTTTATCGATCCTACCTAGTAGACACCAAAAATGACCCCAGTTAAAATTTATATATATAGTTATACATGTGTCCGTTAAAACGATACAGGCCACAGTTTTTGTTTTTTCGCCACGAAACTTGGTATATAGATCCCCTATCAAACGATTGATCGAGTTCGTTAACCAACAAAATCGGTCCATCTGGAGGGGGGGGGGGGGGGGTTACTCCGGAGCCAAAGTAGTTATTTGCCAATAACAGTCGTAATTTTTGTTATATTTCAACGGAACTCGGTATTTGTTGTAGCCAACTGAAGAGAAAAATGTGTTGTAAAAATAAACTAAATTGGTTCATTAGGAGGGGGGGGGGGGTTTACCCTGGAGCCAAAGTAGTTATTTGCCAATACCAGTCGTAATTTTTATTATATTTTATTCATAAAGATCAGTAGACGAAAATGTGAAGCTTTGTGTATTTATTACTTAGTGTAGTACCCCAAATACACAACACTCTGGAAGGAAATTAATTGCAAAATTAATAATTGAAACATGTGCTCATAATAAATTCAAAAGAGCACAAACTTCAAAAAACTATTTATGTTTTTATTTTATTTATCCATCTAGGTTATTTTGAGCAAATTATTGAGGAATGCACTCGACATTACCCAATTCTGAGGAAAGTGCTTAGTTATGCAGCTCCTGCGCGACGGACTTTTTTTTCTGTTATTAGGGATTTCGACTACCTAGATCATTAGAACCAATTATTTTTTACTTAGTAGTAATATTATATTTCAAATGGTGTAAAATTGATGCTGTCAACCCTAAAATTGTTCCTAAGCGACATGTGTCACAGAAAAAGGATAATACATTTTTTTCATTTCATAGAGGTCATCGAGACCATCTTTTCAATATACTAGATATCCCTGATGAAGGCTTAAATAACGAGCCGAAACCTTGTCAAAACTTCATCGCAATTTATAAATAAAATGAGGTAATATTCGGCTAATACGACTGCTTCCCAAAAGATCTCCCATCTTGTTTGTAGATAACCACTTGGAGGACTTTCCGGGAAGATCTTTATTCGCGCCGTGACCTTTGACTCGAGAAGGAATAGCTGTCAACAATAGCCTTCTCAATGATATATCACATAGATGGACTATCAGCTATGGATATTCTCTACTTACGTCAGCCGGAAATTTAATTTAATCACAAAATAACTGATGACTTTTATTACCTCCTACTGTTAAGTATTTATGATGGTTTTATAACACCTTATTACTATGAAATTTTCTTTTCAACTGATAGTATAAATATAAATTTATTTACTAATATATTAAATCGAATTTTTATTAACACTTTCCAAAGTAATGCAGCTTTTGAAGTTGCATTCATGAAAGAACTTTTGCAATATTTTTTAAAATCATCATCGACTCAAACTACTAGATACCGAAAATGAGCCCCGTTAAAATTTATATGTATATATATATATATATATATATATATATATATATATATATATATATATATATATATGGGGGCGAGGTTAGCTCAGTGGTAGAGCACTCGACTAATGAACTGGAGGACCATGTTCAAAACCCGAGCGCGCACTAAAGATTTTTTCTTCTAGTGCTGCCGTTCGAGGATTGGATTTGGGGTCCCAGATCGTCCCTAGGCTCACCCAGCCCTTAATTAATTTAATTAATAATGGGTACCTTGGGTGCTAATGACTCTAGCTGTCGAAGCAGCCAAGGGGAAAATCAGGCGGCCGGAGCATAGCATTGACCACACTATCTCCCTAGTGTGCCGTATGGTCAAGAATCAGATACCTCTACAGTATCTGCCCCTCTGGGCCCTTGTGGCCTGTTACGGGACTGATTTATATATATATATATATATATATAAATGTTATATTTATATTTTATTTAACTTGGTATAAAGCATTTTCTTAGCAAACGATTAACCGAGTTCGTTTACCAGCAAAAGCCAGCGAAACTCGGTAAACGTTGCGGGCATCTACAAAGAAAGATGTCTTGTAGAATTAACATAATCAGAAATAATCTAAATCGGTCAATCTAAAACATAGGCGTATACCTATAGGAAATAATTTCGGGGGGGGGGGGGCTGGGAGCATTTCGGGAGGAGGCTGGGAACATTTGGTGAGTATAGAATACTAACAATCTTGAACTTGAAATAGTTGCCAACTAAAACGCTATTATACAGAAACAAAAATATTTTATCTGAACTAAGTGATCTTATTTAATTTAATTTCTTAAATTCATTGAGAGGAGATCGTTGACCGTAGATGATGCAAGGTAGGGATTGTCGGGGTTCGGTCACTGCTACTTAATAAAAAGCTAATTAATAAAATGTAGATTTCAGTATTACATCCGTCCTATATTTGTGCATGTAGGCATATATATATATATATATATATATATATATATGTAGATTTCAGTATTACATCCGTCCTACATTTGTGTATGTAGGCATATATATATATATATATATATATATATATATATATATATATATATATATATATATGTATGTAGATTTCAGTATTACATCCGTCCTACTTGTTTTTTACAGCCCTGATGAAGGCTTGAAGTTCAAGCCGAAACGTCGGCACAATAAAACCATTTTTATGATAAAATGTAGTTTTATTAAGTAGCAGTGACCGAACCCCGACAATCCCTACCTTTAATTTCTTAAGGTTTTTGTGACACATTTTTACCGATTTAATCAAAACTTCGGGGTCTCAGCCCCCTTATATACGCCCATGATCTAAAAGGGTTATTTATTCCGAACTCAAATTACTTATTTGCTCATCTTTCGTAATGTTTTCATCAGTTTTCAATATAAGCTCAATGGCTTTATTAGTTCGGTTTTGCTCTGTATTATGTTCTAGGCCATTAGGAATTAACGTTTCTTTTGGTGTCCATCATCAGAGAGTCCTCTGCATAAATGGCCCTCCTCTTCCGACCAAGAACCTTGTCCTGCTGTTCATGCGGTTTGTGGTTTAGATTGATGCTACTGTTTCTGGTAACTAGTTCGCTGCAGTCAAGGTCGCTCCATAAAGGAACTTGGTGCGAACTGGAACAATGTCGGATTACTTAAATAGTACCTTCAACCTCTGAGTGACAAGTTGTAGAGCAGAGTATAATGTAGACTTTTGTAGTGTTTACTTTTAGGCCTTGGGTACGATACGAGCGAAGAGCGATGAGCGATAAGCGAAAAGATTCAGAGCAACGTCGCTCACTTTAACACTTTCAGGACCGATGGCTTCGAACAAAATTTTCGTCAGGGCCCATGTCATCCTTTTGTATAGTTATTTCGGCAAACATTTTTTAAAAAAAAATATAAGTGAAGATACTTTTAAAATGATGTGCTTTGAGTGGATTCAGTATCATACGATACCAGGTGCGCAAACCTAGCCGGGAGTACGTAATGAGGTATACAAAGTATACCGTATATAAATAAAGCGTATATAAACACAATAAAAAGCGTATAGAACAAGGCCCGGAGTAGCGGAGTAGAAAGAAAGCCAAGCTATCTGCTGACGCATATGCCACGACGCTGAGCCCGCGGAGCACATCTCTCGGACGCATATGCCACGACGCTGGGCCCGAAGCTGGAGTGCAGTAGGAATAGCGTATGCAGTAGGAATGAGCGACAATGTGACGTCACTTGCGGGTTCCAGCCTGTTATTGCTATTTTTCTCGTCGCTCACCCCTAACAATATATTTTGCGTGCTACAAAAAAGGCTTCAGCCTCTAAATCTTAATTTATTTCATTGCATTTTAGCGCGGTTACTCCCTATCTCCATAGGGAGAACCCGCTTATGAGGTTGACCTCACGACGCGATCCAGAAGTGCCGACTAGAAATTTCACGTTTCAGACCCTATAGGTCACGAAAATATAGGTGGCTAAAATTTGTATATATATATATTTATATATATATGCTTGTCTGTTCGCGCTCTAGCAAGCTCAAAAATGGTCCGATTTTGATGAAATTTGGTACAAAAATCTGTCTTCTAATTTGAAAGTTCGTTAACCAGCAAAATCCGCCCACTGGAAGATGGCGTTTGGGGCGAAATTCGCGCATAAAAAATCGTAACGCTTACGTTTTTGAGTTCATAAGCTTGTAAGTACTCGTTTTATATGACTCCTGGGCTAGGAAAACGAATGAAACCATTTTCAAGGCGATAGCTTTAACCGTTTTCGAGAAAATTGGAAAAATATTTTTTGAATACCGTTTTTGGTTTGGGTACTTAGAATCATGGGATTCAGTTGAAACATTTTCTGCATGTTCTACTTTCATCAAAACTAATATGTTGAAATTTTGGTTACGTTTGGAGTTAAGGAAGGGTTAGAATAAAATATTTTATTAACAGACATAAAAAGTTTTATTAACTTTGTTTACTTTCCTTAATATCTCGAAAAAGGTTGAGAATCTTGGTAAACGGAAGAATACCATAAGAAAGCTTATTAAATGCTCTAAAAAAAAGGTTCTAATAAAAGTTTTGATTAGGCGATGTCAATCGGAGAAATAAGAGCTTAAAGCTTTAAAGTAATTTATTTCGCTTATTCGAACTGTTCTTTTTGCCTGTTTTTTATTCCTTGTTATTTTTTAATTGCTTATTGTTGGATAATGTATTTGAAAATAAAACAGGTTAAGAAAAATAAGAAAAACAATTTAATGTTAGAGATATGGATTTCCAAGATATATAGCTTTTCAACTGCCTAGCGTCCTTCCTAGGGAGGGTTCTTTGTCTTTGATTTTGGTACTTAGAATTATGGGATACAGTTGAAACATTTTCTGCATGTTCGAGTTTCATTAACACTAATATGTTGAAATTTTTGTTACGTTTAGAGTAAAGGAAGGGTTAGAATAAAATATTTTATTAACAGACAAAAAAAGTTTTGGTAACTTTGTATAATTTCGTTAGTATCTCGAAAACCGTTGACAATCTTGTGAAGCGGAAGATTACCATTCGTAAGCTTACTAAATGCTCTACAAAAACGTTCTGAAGAAAGTTTTAATCAGGCGATGTCAATCGGAGAAAAAAGTGCTTAAAGCTTTAAATTAATTGATTTCGTTTATTCCAGTGGTTCTTTTTGTCTGTTTTATTTCTTGTTATTTTTTAATTGCTTATAGTTGGATAATGTATTTGACAATAAAAGTGGTTAAGTAAAATAACAAAAACAATTTATTGTTAGAAATATAGATTTCCAAGATTCCAAGACCATGTCACTAGCGGGTCTGTTTCTAGTGTAGCGGACCCTTCCAGGTAAGATTGTATATCATGACCTTTCAAGACTTTACTACTCACAGGAATGGCGTTAGTGACCTTAAGGGTTGACACGCCATTATAATAATTAATTTAAAAAAAAAGACTGGTGGAACCAAAATAATAACTGCTTCTATTTTAATCTTTCCAAATTAGACTAGGGATATGAACGGAACCGCGCTAAGATGATGCAGTCCTGCGAGACGGACTTTCTTGTCTTTGATTTTGGTACTTCGAATTACGGGATTCAGTTGAAACATTTTCTGCATGTTCTAATTTCATCAAAACTAGTATGCTGAAAATTTACTTACGTTTGGAGTTAAGGAAGGGTTAAATTAAAATAATTTATTAATAGAGATGAAAAGCTTTGGAAACTTCGTATACTTTCCTTAATATCTCGAAAACGGTTGAGAATCTTGGTAAACGGATGGTTACCATTCGAAAGCTTACTAAATGCTCTAGAAAACAGGTTCTGAAGAAAGTTTTGATTAGGCGATGTCAAACGGAGAAATAAGTACATATAACTTAGAAGTTTGATAAACGATAATTGATTTCGTTTATTTATACGGTTCTTTTTGTCTGTTTTTATTTCTTGTTATTTTGTTATTGCTTCTAGGAGGAGGATGTATTTCTCAATAAAACAGGGGAATAAATACAAATTCTTTGAACCTGTAACAGAACTGAAAACGTAAATATTCTCCGTGTAGGGTCAGTGCAGGTCGAGGTAGTAGGCCGGTTCAGGTAGGCTTTTATTGCACTTCATAAATCAAGATTCATTGTTCTCATCAAGCATTCTAGGACAGCTGACAGTTACCTTTACCTGTAGGAAGTCATGCAGCCAAATGCTATACTAGAAATATAATTATATTTTGTGGTTGAATGTGGCCGTAGTTCAATAAAAAAAGTCCGATTCCCAGGAACTGCGTCATCTTAGCGCGGCTCTGTTCTTATCTCTAGTGTTTATGAAGGCATAGAATAGAAACAGTTATTACTTTGTTTAGATCAATAGGGAAACAGCTATCCAAATGAAATCTCAAACAAACCAGTCTTCAAAGGTCTTGATTTACAATCTTACCTGTATGGGTCAGCTATACCATAAGTCGGGCAGAAAGGCCTCCGCTCAGAGGCATTTGGAAAGCCTTGGGATCTCTCTCTTTGAACGCTACATTTCTAACAATAAATTGATCTTCTTATTTTAATTAATCTGTTTTATTGTCAAATACATTATCTGACTATAAGCAATTTAAAAATAACAAGGAATAAAACAGACAAAAAGAACAGTTCGAATAAGCGAAATCAATTACTTTAAAGTTTTAAGCACTTATTTCTCCGATTGACATCGCCTAATCAAAACTTTCATCAGAACCATTTTTAGCACTTTCCTCCGAAGGAAAGTAGCTATTGAGGTTGGACTCATGACGGAATTTTTCAAAAATTTCTTCAAATCTTTATCGATCCTACCTAGTAGACACCGAAAATGACCCCCGTTAAAATTTATATATATCTATATATATATATATATGCATATATATATACATATATATGTGTCTGTTAACACGATAGCGGCCAGAGTTTTTGTTTTTTCGTCACGAAACTTGGTATATAGCATTCAATTAGCAAACGATTGAACGAGTTCGTTAACCACCAAAGTCGGTCCACCGGAAGGGGGGGTTTACCCCGAACCCAAAACACTAATTTGACTATGTCAGCCGTAATATTTGTTATATTTCAACGAAACTTGGTATTCGTAGTGGTAATATAGAGAGAAAAGTGAGATATAAAAATGAACTAAATCGGTTCATTAGAAGGGGGGGTTTACTCCTGACCCACAATACCAATTCGCCACTACCAGCCGTGATTTTTGGTATATTTCAACGGAACTCGGTATTCCTAGTGGTAATCCACAGGTAAATAACTGTTGTAAAAATGAACTAAATCGGTTCATTAGAAGGGGGGGTTTACTCCGGACCCACAATACCAATTCGCCACTACCAGCAGTTATTTTTGGTATATTTCGACGAAACTCGGCATTCGTAGTGGTAATCTACAGGTAAATATGTGTTGTAAAAATAAACTAAATCGGATCATTAGAAGGGGGGAAAAGCCCGTCAGACGTAGGTTCACAAAGCCGCCGCAAGGAGCGCTTTCTACCACTAGAGTGACTGTATCCTGTTCCTGCGTTAGATCAAAATACGATAATATGAGGTTTTTTGTATTTATTACGAAGTGCAATAGGTACCATGTGTAAACATAACTCTGGAAGCAAATTATTAATTGATCAGTTACTCATTACAAATTTAAAAGAGAACTATTCATGTTTTTATTTTATTTATGTAGGATATTTTAAGCAAATTGTTCTGGAAAGCAATCTACACTACTCAAATTCTGAGGAAAGTGCTTAGTTATGCAGCTCCTGCGTGACGGACTTTTTGTAGAGCATTTAGTGAGCTTTCTAATGGTCATCTTCCGTTTCCCAAGATTCTCAACCTTTTTCGAGATATTAAGGAAAGTATACAAAGTTACCAAAACTTTTTATGTCTGTTAATAAAATATTTTATTCTAACCCTTCCTAAACTCCAAACGTAACAAAAATTTCAACATATTAGTTTTAATGAATGTAGAACATGCAGAAAATGTTTCAACTCAATCCCATGATTCTAAGTACCAAAATCAAAGAGAAAAAGAACAGTTCGAATAAGCGAAATCAATTACTTTAAAGGTTTATGCACTTATTTCTCCGATTGACATCGCCTAATCAAAACTTTCTTTAGAACCATTTTTTTAGAGCATTTAGTGACCTTTCTAATGGTCATCTTCCGTTTCCCAAGATTCTCAACCTTTTTCGAGATATTAAGGAAAGTATACAAAGTTACCAAAACTTTTCATGTCTGTTCATAAAATATTTTATTCTAACCCTTCCTTAACTCCAAACGTAACATAACTTTCAACATATTAGTTTTAATGAAATTAGAACATGCAGATAATGTTTCAACTGAATCCCGTGATTCTAAGTACCCAAACCAAAAACGGAATTCAAAAACTATTTTTCCAATTTTCTCGAAAACGGTTAAAGCTATCGCCTTGAAAATGGTTTCATTCGTTTTCCTAGCCCAAGAAGCCTATAAAACGAGTACTTACAAGCTTATGAACTCAAAAACGTAAGCGTTACGATTTTTTCTGCGCGAATTTCGCCCCAAACGCCATCTTCCAGTGGGCGGATTTTGCTAGTTAACGAACTTGACCTTTCAAATTGGACGACGGATTTTTGTACCAAATTTCATCAAAATCGGACCATCAGGGAAGCCAGAAATGAGCGAACAGACAAATATATATATATATATATATATATATATATATATATATATATATAAATATATACATATATATATATATATATATATATATATATACAAATTTGAACCACCGTTTTTTTCGGTCTCTAGGGGTTCTGAAACGCGAAATTTTCTAGTCGGCACTTCCGGATTGTTTCATTGTATCAACCCTATAAGCGGGGTTCCTCCCTATGGGGGAGGGAGGAACCGCGCTAAAAATAACACTACTTTCTCATTTTCATGTACAATTTTATTTTGTTTAATTGCATTTAAAAGTAAAATGGATATGTTAGCACTGCAAGTTAAGTAAATTAGAAATATATTCGTAGAAGAGTCTTCGTGGACCGAAACTTGGGACGGCAGAAAGAGTAATTTCTGCTTAGGATAGTTTCATCCCTAGCCGAAAATCTTGTTTTTTTTTTCCATATTTGTTTACATTAGGAATGATCCAAACAAAGTAATAACTGTTTCTATTTTAAGTCTACAAAATAACACTAGGGATATGAATGGGACCGCGCTAAGATGACGCAGTTCCTGCGAGTCGGACTTTTAATTGGTTGTTTTAGCGCGGTTCCTCCCTCCCCCATAGGGAGGAACCCCGCTTATAAGGTTGATACAATGAAACAATCCGGAAGTGCCGACAAGAAAATTTCGCGTTTCAGAACCCCTAGAGACCGAAAATAACGGTGGTTCAAATTTGTATATATATATATATGTATATATTTATATATATATATATATATATATATATATATATATATATATATTTGTCTGTTCGCTCATTTCTGGCTTCCCTGATGGTCCGATTTTGATGAAATTTGGTACAAAAATCTGTCGTCCAATTTGAAAGGTCAAGTTCGTTAACCAGCAAAATCCGCCCACTGGAAGATGGCGTTTGGGGCGAAATTCGCGCAACAAAAATCGTAACGCTTACGTTTTTGAGTTCATAAGCTTGTAAGTACTCGTTTTATAGGCTTCTTGGGCTAGGAAAACGAATGAAACCATTTTCAAGGCGATTGCTTTAACCGTTTTCGAGAAAACTGAAAAAATAATTTTTGAATGCCGTTTTTGGTTTGGGTACTTAGAATCATGGGATTCAGTTGAAACATTTACTGCATCTTCTACTTTCATTAAAACTAATATGTTGAAATTTTGGTTGCGTTTGGAGTTAAGGAAGGGTTATAATAAAATATTTTATTAACAGACATAAAAAAGTTTTGGTAACTTTGTATACTTTCCCTAATATCTCGAAAAAGGTTAAGAATCTTGGGAAACGAAAGAATACCATTGGAAAGCTTACTAAATGCTCTACAAAAAAAGTTCTAATGAAAGTTTTGATTAGGCGATGTCAATCGGAGAAATAAGTGCTTAAAACTTTAAAGTAATTGATTTCGCTTATTCGAACTGTTCTTTTTGTCTTTGATTTTGATACTTAAAATTATGGGATTCAGTTGAAACATTTTCTGCATGTTTGAATTTCATCAACACTAATATGTTAAAATTTCGGTTACGTTTGGAGCTAAGGAAGGATTATAATAAAATATTTTATTAACAGACATGAAATGTTTTGGGAACTTCGTATACATTCCCTGATATCTCGAAGACGGTTAGGAATATTGGTAAACGGAGGGTTACTATGCGAAAGCTTACTAAATGTTCTACAAAAAAGATTCTGAAACAATTTTTGATTAGGCTATGTCAATCGGAGAAATAAGTGCTTAAACTTTGAAGTAATTGATTTCGTTTATTCGAACGGTTCTTCTTGTTTGTTTTTATTCCTTGTTGTTTTTTCATTGGTTATAGTAGGATAATGTATTTGACAATAAAACAGATTAATTAAAATAAGAAAAGCAATTCATTGTTAAAAATATATCAGGCTGTACCGTATGAAATGTCAGTTTTGGATTTGTCGATTTCCTTCAAATGTCTTGAAACTGTCGAGGCTCCTATTCCGAGTTCTTTGGCATATTCCCTAGTGTTTTTAATTGCTTATAGTAGTCAAATGTATTTGTCAATAAAACAGGATACGTATAATTAGAATCAATATTTTGTTTGTTAGAATTCGAAGATGCCGTATGAATATCTAGATTACAGTACTGGTGTTGATTTCGTTCTTTAGAATTATTCTTGGTATTCCCTATTTTCATCTGTTACCCATAGTTTTTTATTGTTAGTAGGTTTTTCTTATTGATTATAGAATATAAATCTATTTGGCTATAAAACAGGATAGGTAAAATTAGTGACAATATTTCGGAGATTTCTGAGCGAAATACTTTTAAGATTTTCTACCACCACGAACGGCTTTTTTCCTCTATTTTTATCCACTAGATAGGCTTTAATTTGCATATTATTCTATATAAGTTTTATTCAGCAGGGGATTCTGATGAAATGTCGTGTTTTTGCTGTGGATTTTAAATACGATGTATCTAAGATTGGATAACATTAGCGAGTCTACATAGTTAAGAACCGACGACGGAGGATTACTTCTTGCTATGATTTAGTCTACATATGTATATTAACTCCTAAATCCAAAAAATAAACTTCACAACCTTTAGATACTATGATACTATGGCGGTTCAATGCCCGTAGAAGCAGAAGGTCCGCGGGAAATTTACCTGCTAAGAGTTAATCCTCAAGAGCTGTAAATATACCCCAGGTATCTGCCGACACAAATACAAAGCCTAGGCGGAGAGCACCCCAAAAACACAGATCCAAACATAGGTTATATACTAAATATTCATAAAGACTACTTAGTTGTAAACCGATTCATCAATTAGCAATCAATAGTTGTCAACAAATGTTATATACTAAATATTGATAAAAAGTATTTAATTAGAAAAAAAAAACTATATTCCACAAGACTTGTTTTTGGTCCATTTGTGTCTACTCCATAGACTTAATTAGGTATATTATTCTATTTTAGTTGGGCAACCAAACTTTGTTTTATTTTGTTAAATAAAGTTTTTTTTCTTGACTTGTTATTCGTCAAGACTTTTATTTGTCCTTGTGTATTAACTAGATAGGTTTTATTCGGCATATTATTCTATATAGGCTATATTAGGCAGGGTATTCTTCTCAATCTTGTGTACTTCTTCTTGATCCTTCTGTACATGGGCGTATATAAAAACAATTTCGGGGGGGGGGGGGGGCTGAGACCATTTCCAGGGTATGGAATACTAAATATTTAGAGCTTGGAATAGTTTTAGGCAACTAAAACGCTATTACACGTAAAATAAAATATGTTTTATGAACTAAGTGATCTTATTTAATTTATTTTTAAGGGTTTTACGAGAAGTTTTTATCATCAATTCAAAATTTCGGGAGGGGCTGCAGCCCCCTCAGCCCCCCCCCCCCCCCGTCATATACGCCCATGCTTCTGTATCCACTAGAAAGGCTTTATTAGGCATATTTTGTATTGATTTATAGACCTTTGCTTTAGAATGAGAGCCAGATTCTGTAATTACCGCTTCTGTGTAAAAGTTAGCTACTGTCGGTGTCCCTGACGCCTTAATATCACTTTTATTCGAGATGTTCGAGAGGATTTTGACAATTTTCACGAGATATATAAAAAAAATAAGTTTATTTCTTTTCTAAGCTTATCAAATGGCACTAGGGACATGAACGGAACCGCGCTAAGATGCTGCAGTTCCTGCGAGTCGGACTTTATTTGAAGGAATGGGCGTTTTTCATTTCAACCCAAGATCTTCCTTCTCTGTCAGCAACTAGGCACTTTACAAATACCTTTTACCCGCAGAATCCCCCCCCCCCCCACGAGACAGTAGTGTAATTTTCCAAGGAGACATCTTTAATCGTTTTTGGACAGTGTGTTAAACTAAAATTTTAGGTCCGAATATGCCAAAACGAAGGATTGAGCTGAAAATATGTTAACACGTTTGGACTTATCTATATCTAGGCTAGAACTGCCTAGATTTACCGTTATCGGTCCCTTGGGTGAAGGAACTAGGAAGAATGCATAGATGATAGGGTTCTCTAGAGATTTGGATACGATAAAGGGACAGGACAGGTTCGTGTGGAGATTGGATTCTTCTTATAGAAATTCGGTTAACGGCACTTTGCGTACAGAATCGGACGAAACGACAACATCGAACACAAGCCCATTTTTTTATTTTGACTAATTGTGAACAGTGTCGACCGCACAATGCGACCCAGTGGTCGCCGTGGTGCTGTGGCTCTCGGATTGTTTTTATAAAAATATTGAATTCTTTAAGTATACTACAGGCTATAGGTTAAGGTTCAGTCGCTGCCTCATTGCTTCCTTCAGGAATTTGCATACGCAGCCAGGACATTCCTCCAGAGGATTCGAAGCAGCGAGCCAATAAGCGATAAACCAGCTTCAAAGCTAATTAAAATAACTGGACCTAATTAAATCTTGGTCCGTTATTCCTGAAATGCTGCTCCATGACGACTCCTACGCCTATGGACTTTTTTTCCGGGATACACTGTACTCTACATTAGGGTGGGCCGAAAAAACCCATTTTTTTTTATTTCGAAGTTGTAATAGTGCGGAAATGTTGCGAATTATTTAGACAAAGAGAAGAGTAGAAAAATTATCAAAATCGGTTGACATCTTCCGTTCGCGCATAGGCTTTGAAATTTGACAAACAAGGCTTTGATATGAAAAAAACTTCCTTTTTTGCAATTATTTTTTAAATTTTTGAATTAGCTGATTTCGTAATATAATACATTGTAACGTTGTCGAATAGAGCCTAAAAACATTGTGTTTTAAATTGGTTTAGACCAGTTGATATCATGCGGTCACGCATAAGCCCCAGAATTTGCAAAAATAAATATTAATACATAATTAATTAATTAAATTTTAACGTCCATTATTATTAACTAAGAATTTTGGGACGGATTGTCTATAGGTAACCACCCTATATTCATAAAAGGTATTAATAAATGTCCGGCCTACCCGGTTATAATCTTATCACTGGGAGGTTTAAAACGTTTTTAATCTTAGCTTTGGCTAAATATTGATAAATATTAAACATTATTTCCTTTGTCTGACCTATCATTATATTCCCTAGTCTTAAACGAGACATAATCAGTTTTTATAATGTTTCACGTCTAGTGTAGTTACTTGAAATGGGAGTTTGCAAATGGTCCGTCGGGAATATTTCCTTCTAAATTTCGCGCATGCGGAATTGAACTTCTCCGTCTATCTGAACAGGCTATAGCAATGATTAAACCAGGCGGTAGTAGTTTTTGTGATGTGCTAATTAAACTGCAAGACGAACCTGTTACTGAGCCACAGTGATTTACCGTAACTGCTCCCGCTGACGTCGGCCCTGTTAAACAAACCACAGCAAGGTCTACAAGCGGTTCACTGCCTCCTGTAGTTGACCTATATTTCCACGGCCTTCTAGATCGCCCAGATTCAATGTCGCTCGTTATTAATGGCTCCAGTCCAGAAAGCAGGAAGTGAATCAATATATATATATATATATATATATATATATATATATATATATATATATATCTCGCCTCCGTTTCTAAGCTCCTTTTATGAAGTGTCATATATTCACCGTATATAAAGCCATATTATTATACCTCTGTGAACTTGGCACCCCACTTTCGAAAAAAAATATGACAATAGACTCAAAAAATTGCAAATCGTTTGTAGTTATTTGTAGTGAAAAAAATTTCGTTTGTAGTTGCCCCGTTTTTGAGAACCGGGGGGTCAAAAAATACCCCGCACCCGACTTCAACCGATTGGAACCAAACCACTTTTATTCGACGTAAAATCGTTTGTAGTTGTTTGTAGTGAAAGAATTTTCGTTTGTAGTTGCCTTGAAAAAAAGTTACAGCCACTTTAAGAATTCTCAAAATGGCGACTTTTTTAGTTTTAGGGGTGCGTGTTTTCTTACGGTCTCAATTCGTTCTAAATCGTTTGTAGTTGACAGTTGTGAAAGAATTTTCGTTTGTAGTTGCCTAGAAAAAAAGTTACAGCCACTTTATGAATTTTCAAAATGGCGACTTTTTTAGATTTAGGGGTGCGTATTTTCTAATGGTCTCAATTCGTTCTAAATCGTTTGTAGTTGATAGTTTTAAAAGAATTTTCGTTTGTAGTTGCCTAGAAAAAAAGTTACAGCCACTTTATGAATTTTCAAAATGGCGACTTTTTTAGTTTTAGGGGTGCGTGTTTTCGTATGGTCTCAATTCGTTCTAAATCGTTTGTAGTTGATAGTTTTGAAAGAATTTTCGTTTGTAGTTGCCTAGAAAAAAAGTTACAGCCACTTTAAGAATTTTCAAAATGGCGACTTTTTTAGTTTTAGGGGTGCGTGTTTTCTTATGGTCTCAATACATTCTAAATCGTTTGTAGTTGATAGTTTTGAAAGAATTTTCGTTTGTAGTTGCCTAGAAAAAAAGTTACAGCCACTTTATGAATTTTCAAAATGGCGACTTTTTTAGTTTTAGGGGTGCGTGTTTTCTTACGGTCTCAATTCGATCTAAATCGTTTTTAGTTGATAGTTTTGAAAGAATTTTCGTTTGTAGTTGCCTAGAAAAAAAGTTACAGCCGCTTTATGAATTTTCAAAATGGCGACTTTTTTAGTTTTAGGGGTGCGTGTTTTCTTACGGTCTCAATTCGATCTAAATCGTTTTTAGTTGATAGTTTTGAAAGAATTTTCGTTTTTAGTTGCCTAGAAAAAAAGTTACAGCCACTTTATGAGTTTTCAAAATGGCGACTTTTTTAGTTTTAGGGGTGCGTGTTTTCTAATGGTCTCAATTCGTTCTAAATCGTTTGTAGTTAATAGTTTTGAAACAATTTTCGTTTGTAGTTGCCTAGAAAAAAAGTTACAGCCGCTTTAAGAATTTTCAAAATGGCGACTTTTTTAGTTTTAGGGGTGCGTGTTTTCTAATGGTCTCAATTCGTTCTAAATCGTTTGTAGTTGATAGTTTTGAAAGAATTTTCGTTTGTAGTTGCCTAGAAAAAAAGGTACAGCCGCTTTTTGAATTTTCAAAATGGCGACTTTTTTAGTTTTAGGGGTGCGTGTTTTCTAATGGTCTCAATTCGTTCTAAATCGTTTGTAGTTAATAGTTTTGAAAGAATTTTCGTTTGTAGTTGCCTAGAAAAAAAGTTACAGCCGCTTTATGAATTTTCAAAATGGCGACTTTTTTAGTTTTAGGGGTGCTTGTTTTCTTATGGTCTTAATACATTCTAAATCGTTTGTAGTTGATAGTTTTGAAAGAATTTTCGTTTGTAGTTGCCTAGAAAAAAAGGTACAGCCGCTTTTTGAATTTTCAAAATGGCGACTTTTTTAGTTTTAGGGGTGCGTGTTTTCTTATGGTCTCAATTCGTTCTAAATCGTTTGTAGTTGATAGTTTTGAAAGAATTTTCGTTTGTAGTTGCCTAGAAAAAAAGTTACAGCCGCTTTATGAATTTTCAAAATGGCGACTTTTTTAGTTTTAGGGGTGCGTGTTTTCTTATGGTCTCAATTCGTTCTAAATCGTTTGTAGTTAATAGTTTTGAAAGAATTTTCGTTTGTAGTTGCCTAGAAAAAAAGTTACAGCCGCTTTATGAATTTTCAAAATGGCGACTTTTTTAGTTTTAGGGGTGCTTGTTTTCTTATGGTCTTAATACATTCTAAATCGTTTGTAGTTGATAGTTTTGAAAGAATTTTCGTTTGTAGTTGCCTAGAAAAAAAGGTACAGCCGCTTTTTGAATTTTCAAAATGGCGACTTTTTTAGTTTTAGGGGTGCGTGTTTTCTTATGGTCTCAATTCGTTCTAAATCGTTTGTAGTTGATAGTTTTGAAAGAATTTTCGTTTGTAGTTGCCTAGAAAAAAACGTTACAGCCGCTTTTTAGCACTTTCCTCTGGAGGAAAGCAGCTAGCTAACTGCCCCACTCTTCCTTCGCTGTGCCTTAGGGTACGTTCATGGTGAGGATTCATTCTGCGATGCTACGATAGCTACTCCCATGAGCGCTGCCCCGATGTATTCTACATCGATGGAGGGTGTTCATGCTGACTCACCATTGCATTGGTTCTTGCTGGGAGTAAAGTAACCTTCAACAGTGAATTAGCTTTTGTTTATGAAAAAGCTCTGCTTATGTTAGTGAGAAAAAATGAGCCTTTACAATTAGTTCGCGATGTTCCTGACAAAGAAAAAGGGATTGGTTTCTTACTCGGAAAAATTAATGGAATCCTATTAATTTTAGCGAGTTGGATAGACTAGAGTCGCTTAAATTAATATAATTCTATTAATTGTGAGTTGGATTGGCTAGAGTTTTCTTATATCTTCTTGAGCGAGTGGAACGTAGCGTAGCGTTCGGAAACGCATATCATGTATTGCTTAATAAATGTAAAAGATCCAAAAAAGAGAGAGAAAAAAGGAATAAAATATGTTTGTTTACAAATATCGTTGTTTGTTATCCTTCATAACCTGCAAAACAGTCAACTTTAATGCTTAATAACTTTTTTCATAGTTGAGAGAATTGATTTTGATCATATTAACCTTTTTATTAATAAATATTACTTGCCATTATCTAATATGAATTATAACCGTAGATAACGAGTCAAGTAGTAAAAGATAACCAGCAAAGAACCTGTAAGCTAATCAGTAAGCTTATCAGGGAGTACGAGTAACTGTTATAAATCACTTAACTAAATAAATACTTCAAAAGTAACTGGATGTAGTCTTCGCAAAAAGACCCAATTTTCTTTCATCTCGACAACGAAATAACCAAAAAAGAATAATCACACAAGATGAAGTAATGAGAGAGGGTAGGTGACCTGCGCACTAGAGTCCTTTTGCAGGAACCAATCACAGTCAGGCCCACATCGCGGCTTCCCTCCTCACTGCGAGGAGAAAACAAAATATTTGTTCTTCCCCGCGGTCACTGCGCGAGTGCGAGAATAGCATCGGAAGTAAGGATCCTCACTATGAACACTCCCACCTTAATACATGTGTTTGTTTTACATCGGGACAGCGCTCATCGGAGTAGCTATCGTAGCATCGCAGAATGAATCCTCACCATGAACGTACCCTTAGGCTGCCCTATACCAGCGGTCCTTCCAATTTGTATCCAGCCGTAGTTTTATATATATATATATATATATATATATATATATATATATATATATATATGTCTGTTAACACGATTGCGGCCAGAGTTTTTGTTTCATCTTCACGAATCGTGGTATCTAGCGTTCAATTAGCAAACGATTGAACGAGTTCGTTAACCACCAAAATCGGTCTATCGGGAGGGGGGGGTTTACCCCGGGCCCAAAACACTAATTTGACCATGCCAGCCGCAGTTTTTGTTATATTTCAACGAAACTCGGTATTCGTTATGTTGATCTCAAGAGAGGAATACGTTATAAAAATATACTATATCGGTTCATTAGGAGGGGAGGTTTACTCTCGACCCACATTACCGATTTGCCACTACTAGCCATAATTTTTGTTACATTTCAAAGAAACTCGGTACTCGTGGTGGTAATCAACAGGGAAAAATGGGTTGTAAAAATAAACTAAATCCGGTTATTCAGAGGGGGGATTTACCCCGGACCTAAAGTATTAATATACTCATACCGGTCGTAATTTCTCCCCTATTGTAACGAAACGCGGTATAAGTCGTGGGTATCTCATGAGAAAGAAGTGTTGTAAAAATCAAGTAAATCGGTCAATTGGAAAAGAGAGTTTACTTAAAACTCTGTTTCATTAGAAATGTGAACCGCCAGATGTTGGTTCACAAAGCCGCCGCGAGGAGCGCTATCTCCCACTAGGAGGACTGTATCCTGTTCCTACGTCAGATCAAAAGACGGAAAATGAAGTCTTTGTGTGTTTATGAAGTTGTAGTATTAATAATTGAACAGTTCTCATAAGAAATGTAAATGAGCAGAACTATTCATGTTTTTATTTTATTTATATAGGCTATTTACGGAAAATTGTTCAATAATGTTTTCTACACTACAAAAATTCCGAGGAAAGTGCTTAGTTATGCAGATCCTGCGTGACGGAGTAGTTGAATTTTCAATATCGCAACTTTTTCAGTTTTTTTTAACACCCTTAGGAATTTGATATTTTTTTTTATGGATATAGTGTCTTACCTTTTAATGATCCTGTTCGGCAGGTTGCATCCAAATTACTTGGAGACGGTTTTAGCAAAGATTATGTTTACTTATACATTAGTCAAAAAACCAGAAATAAAATAGGCGACAAAATTAGCGGTCATAGAATCAGTTCAGTCGATAAATAACGTAATCTGGAAACAGAAGATAGTTGCGACTCGAATTGGTCAACCGAAATTTGTCACACTGACCTAGCATCCCTGAAATCTCAAATTCATATTCCGTATGATGCGTGGATAAACATTGCTCCCGAAATGAGATTATATCAAGGACGGCCGTATAATGTCTTAAAGCCTGGTTGGGCTTCGATTATTTACGAAATTGTTTGGAATGAATTGAAATTGCCTTGCGCATTCCAATTCAAGAAAGCGGCAATTAACTATCTTCCTGGGGATATTTTTCTTAAAATTACAGGAAAATGTTCCGAATGCCAAACACCTCTTAACCTGTACAGTGTCAGCCCTCCAAATAATAATGGATTAAACATGGTGGTTTCGACGTTTGATACTCAGGGTATTGCGCATTCGAAAAAAAGGCAATTGCGGGGAAATCTAAGGCGAGATGTTTGCGAACAATTGCGGGGAAAATCGACATACATGTGGCGCCGAGATGAAGCTGAACGTACGATGGAGTTCGGAGACATTGAACCTGCGAATATCTATTCTGAACACGTTTTGCGTAAGGCAAAGCAACAGAGCAAAGATGCCGAATTAGGGGTTGGTAATTTTAAAAGCACCACGCTAACATTTTATCGTACTGGATGAGAGAATGGTTACGTAGTGGAGCGAAATGCCCTGATCAGATTGTCACAGACTATTCCCTTGTCACAGGCAATTTCAATTCATTCCAAACAATTTCGTAAATAATCGAAGCCCAACCAGGCTTTAAGACATTATACGGCCGTCCTTGATATAATCTCATTTCGGGAGCAATGTTTATCCACGCATCATACGGAATATGAATTTGAGATTTCAGGGATGCTAGGTCAGTGTGACAAATTTCGGTTGACCAATTCGAGTCGCAACTATCTTCTGTTTCCAGATTACGTTATTTATCGACTGAACTGATTCTATGACCGCTAATTTTGTCGCCTATTTTATTTCTGGTTTTTTGACTAATGTATAAGTAAACATAATCTTTGCTAAAACCGTCTCCAAGTAATTTGGATGCAACCTGCCGAACAGGATCATTAAAAGGTAAGACACTATATCCATAAAAAAAAATATCAAATTCCTAAGGGTGTTAAAAAAAACTGAAAAAGTTGCGATATTGAAAATTCAACTACTCCGTCACGCAGGATCTGCATAACTAAGCACTTTCCTCGGAATTTTTGTAGTGTAGAAAACATTATTGAACAATTTTCCGTAAATAGCCTATATAAATAAAATAAAAACATGAATAGTTCTGCTCATTTACATTTCTTATGAGAACTGTTCAATTATTAATACTACAACTTCATAAACAAACAAAGACTTCATTTTCCGTCTTTTGATCTGACGTAGGAACAGGATACAGTCCTCCTAGTGGGAGATAGCGCTCCTCGCGGCGGCTTTGTGAACCAACATCTGGCGGTTCACATTTCTAATGAAACAGAGTTTTAAGTAAACTCTCTTTTCCAATTGACCGATTTACTTGATTTTTACAACACTTCTTTCTCATGAGATACCCACGACTTATACCGCGTTTCGTTACAATAGGGGAGAAATTACGACCGGTATGAGTATATTAATACTTTAGGTCCGGGGTAAATCCCCCCTCTGAATAACCGGATTTAGTTTATTTTTACAACCCATTTTTCCCTGTTGATTACCACCACGAGTACCGAGTTTCTTTGAAATGTAACAAAAATTATGGCTAGTAGTGGCAAATCGGTAATGTGGGTCGAGAGTAAACCTCCCCTCCTAATGAACCGATATAGTATATTTTTATAACGTATTCCTCTCTTGAGATCAACATAACGAATACCGAGTTTCGTTGAAATATAACAAAAACTGCGGCTGGCATGGTCAAATTAGTGTTTTGGGTCCGGTGTAAACCCCCCCCCCCCCCTCCCGATAGACCGATTTTGGTGGTTAACGAACTCGTTCAATCGTTTGCTAATTGAACGCTAGATACCACGATTCGTGAAGATGAAACAAAAACTCTGGCCGCAATCGTGTTAACAGACATATATATAAATATATATATATATATATATAAAACTACGGCTGGATACAAATTGGAAGGACCGCTGGTATAGGGCAGCCTAAGGCACAGCGAAGGAAGAGTGGGGCAATATATATATATATATATATATATATATATATATATATATATATATATATATATATATATATATAAATTTTAACGGGGGTCGTTTTCAGTGTCTACTAGGTAGGATCGATAAAGATTTGAAGAAATTTTTCAAAAATTCCGTCATGAGTGCAACCTCAATAGCTACTTTCCTCCAGAGGAAAGTGCTAAAAAGCGGCTGTAACGTTTTTTTCTAGGCAACTACAAACGAAAATTCTTTCAAAACCATGAACTACAAACGATTTAGAACGAATTGAGACCATTAGAAAACACGCACCCCTAAAACTAAAAAAGTCGCCATTTTGAAAATTCATAAAGCGGCTGTAACTTTTTTTCTAGGCAACTACAAACGAAAATTCTTTCAAAACTATCAACTACAAACGATTTAGAACGAATTGAGACCGTAAGAAAACACGCACCCCTAAAACTAAAAAAGTCGCCATTTTGAAAATTCATAAAGCGGCTGTAACTTTTTTTCTAGGCAACTACAAACGAAAATTCTTTCAAAACTATCAACTACAAACGATTTAGAATGTATTGAGACCATAAGAAAACAAGCACCCCTAAAACTAAAAAAGTCGCCATTTTGAAAATTCGTAAAGTGGCTGTAACCTTTTTTTCTAGGCAACTACAAACGAAAATTCTTTCAAAACTATCAACTACAAACGATTTAGAACGAATTGAGACCATTAGAAAACACGCACCCCTAAAACTAAAAAAGTCGCCATTTTGAAAATTCTTAAAGTGGCTGTAATTTTTTTTCTAGGCAACTACAAACGAAAATTCTTTCAAAACTATCAACTACAAACGGTTTAGAACGAATTGAGACCATAAGAAAACACGCACCCCTAAAACTAAAAAAGTCGCCATTTTGAAAATTCATAAAGCGGCTGTAACTTTTTTTCTAGGCAACTACAAACGAAAATTCTTTCAAAACTATCAACTACAAACGATTTAGAACGAATTGAGACCATTAGAAAACACGCACCCCTAAAACTAAAAAAGTCGCCATTTTGAAAATTCATAAAGTGGCTGTAACTTTTTTTCTAGGCAACTAAAAACGAAAATTCTTTCAAAACTATCAACTACAAACGATTTAGAATGTATTGAGACCATAAGAAAACACGCACCCCTAAAACTAAAAAAGTCGCCATTTTGAAAATTCTTAAAGTGGCTGTAACTTTTTTTCTAGGCAACTACAAACGAAAATTCTTTCAAAACTATCAACTACAAACGATTTAGAACGAATTGAGACCATAAGAAAACACGCACCCCTAAAACTAAAAAAGTCGCCATTTTGAAAATTCTTAAAGCGGCTGTAACTTTTTTTCTAGGCAACTACAAACGAAAATTCTTTCAAAACTATCAACTACAAACGATTTAGAACGAATTGAGACCATAAGAAAACACGCACCCCTAAAACTAAAAAAGTCGCCATTTTGAAAATTCTTAAAGCGGCTGTAACTTTTTTTCTAGGCAACTACAAACGAAAATTCTTTCAAAACTATCAACTACAAACGATTTAGAACGAATTGAGACCATAAGAAAACACGCACCCCTAAAACTAAAAAAGTCGCCATTTTGAAAATTCTTAAAGCGGCTGTAACTTTTTTTCTAGGCAACTACAAACGAAAATTGTTTCAAAACTATCAACTACAAACGATTTAGAACGAATTGAGACCATAAGAAAACACGCACCCCTAAAACTAAAAAAGTCGCCATTTTGAAAACTCATAAAGTGGCTGTAACTTATTTTCTAGGCAACTACAAACGAAAATTCTTTCAAAACTATCAACTACAAACGATTTAGAATGTATTGAGACCATAAGAAAACACGCACCCCTATAACTAAAAAAGTCGCCATTTTGAAAACTCATAAAGTGGCTGTAACTTTTTTTCTAGGCAACTACAAACGAAAATTCTTTCACAACTGTCAACTACAAACGATTTAGAACGAATTGAGGCCGTAAGAAAACACGCACCCCTAAAACTAAAAAAGTCGCCATTTTGAGAATTCTTAAAGTGGCTGTAACTTTTTTTCTAGGCAACTACAAACGAAAATTCTTTCACTACAAACAACTACAAACGATTTTACGTCGAATAAAAGTGGTTTGGTTCCAATCGGTTGAAGTCGGGTGCGGGGTATTTTTTGACCCCCCGGTTCTCAAAAACGGGGCAACTACAAACGAAATTTTTTTCACTACAAATAACTACAAACGATTTGCAATTTTTTGAGTCTATTGTCATATTTTTTTTCGAAAGTGGGGTGCCAAGTTCACAGAGGTTATTATTATACAGGGTTTATCGCAAGTAGATGAGAATACTCAAGGGGTTAAAAGTAGACAAGAAATGTAGTTAATTGCTGCTAAACTCACGCTTCTATCAGTTTCTGTTCCAGATATATGTCGTTCTAAAAGTTATTTCGAAAACTTCTAAAGGTGTTTTTTTGCAGAAAATCCCCAATTTTCTCTGCTTTTACACTTTATTTTCCAACATTAAATTAGTTCTTTTAAATCAATATGCTTTTTAAGGCTAATGAACTTTCAATGTTCACAAGTTTCTTTTTCAAACCGCAATAACTGTTCAAAAAGTTGACGCCAATAAAAATGTCTACTTAGAGAGACAATTTCGAGAATCACTACTCTTCCAAAAAATATTCTGCCAGTTGCTCAATCTCACAAAAGTTGTAAAATTTAATTACCTTTTCAACAATATACCCTGAATTGAGATTTTCTCTAAATTTCATAATGTAATTGGAAATTTAGTGGTAAAAAAAAACTGTTAAATAAAACTAATATCATGTTTATTTTTGTGATATTATCAAATGAAAATTGTTCTTGATGAAATTGACACTTATTGA
This sequence comes from Gonocerus acuteangulatus, assembly GCA_946811695.1. Classification (NCBI taxonomy): domain Eukaryota; kingdom Metazoa; phylum Arthropoda; class Insecta; order Hemiptera; family Coreidae; genus Gonocerus; species Gonocerus acuteangulatus. The sequence goes on from OX328129.1 coordinate 66,218,655, forward strand.
TTGAAGTAAGTCTTACTCATAAGGTTGGCTATGATAACAACCTGGCCATGGTCGTTGGGGAAAAAAATATATATATATTTTTGAACTTTACTTGTACTTGACTATTTGGGGCATGGGGTCAACCTCGTAAACGGGTTTCCTCAAAATTAGCCCGAGGAAACACGCTGAAAGACTTAATTCTTCATACTTGCCGAAGAAATCTGCTTTGTGTACGCAACCTCTGTGGAATGCGCCATTTTAGTCCGAATCAGATATTTTAAATTATCCATTTAAGGTTTCACTTAGAAATTAATTGTTTTTTTGTTTTTTTTTTGTTTTGTTTTTTAACGGCGCATCGACAACTTTCGGCCATTAGCGCCGACACCCAGGGTGCAGCTAGGAATTTTCTCAGCGAGCCCTGAGATGAGAAAATTCCTGTCGCCGGTGGGGATCGAACCCACCATCTCCCGCTTATGAATCTAAGGCGCTAGCCACTAGACCACGGGAGACCCCAATTACTTGTTATTTCTGATTTTTTGGAAGTAATGTTTGTAACCTGCCAAGAGAGCGAATCCATAATTTTAGGAATTTCCCAACGAATTATTTTAGTATATAATGACACAGGAAAGGGTAAAGCAAACCAATCATTAAACTGCCCACTAATTAGAAGTAACGAGACTCAAATATCTCAATATCATTAATAATAATAAGACTATTGCTAACCTAAAAATAATAATAAAATCGAGTATAATCATTTAATTATATATTACTACAACGAAAGGCCGTTCCACTAGACATGCCAAAATTAAGTGAAGTTCTCAACAATAAGGCGAGGCATGCTAGTTTCCCAATTACTAAAAACGTACTCCCAGGGACTGCGTCATCTTAGCGTGGTTCACTAGTGCCATTAGTAAAAAAATAATACCAAATTTCATTAAAATCGGTCCATTTCCTAGCCAGATAGAGAGAGAATAGAAATACTCAAGGTAGATGGAAGGGCTTAACGGATCCTCCGTCCGAGCTATTCGTTGAGTGGAGACGGGTATTTGTTGTTCTCGTATTGTATAGTTGCAAGTTTTCACATCATGGAAAATGAAAAGTCCGTCACACAGGAGCTGCATAGCTAAGCACTTTCCTCAGAATTTGGGTTGTGTAGACTGCTTTCCAGAACAATTTGCTTAAAATATCCTACATAAATAAAATAAAAACATGTACAGTTCTCTTTTAAATTTGTAATGAGTAACTGATGAATTATTAATTTGCTTCCAGTGTTATGTTTACACATGGTACCTATTACACTACGTAATAAATACAAAAAACCTCATATTATCGTATTTTGATCTAACGCAGGAACAGGATACAGTCACTCTAGTGGTAGAAAGCGCTCCTTGCGGCGGCTTTGTGAACCTACGTCTGGCGGGCTATTCTATTGAAATATATTACAAATTAAACCCCCGCTTTCCGATTGACCGATTCAGCTAATTTTTACAACACTTCTTTCTCATGAGTTACCCACGACGTGTACCGCGTTTCGTTACAATACAGCAGAAATTACGACCGGTATGAGTATATTAGGAATTTGGGTCCGGAGTAACCCCCCCCCCCCCCTTCTAATGAACCGATTTAGTTTATTTTTACAACACATATTTACCTGTAGATTACCACTACGAATACCGAGTTTCATCGAAATATACCAAAAATCACGGCTGGTAGTGGCGAATTGGTTTTGTGGGTCCGGAGTAAACCCCCCCTCCTAATGAACCGGTTTGATTTATTTTTACAACACATATTTACCCGTGGATTACCACTACGAATACCGAGTTTCGTCGAAATATACCAAAAATCACGGCTGGTAGTGGCGAATTGGTATTGTGGGTCCGGACTAAACCCCCCCTTCTAATGAACCGATTTAGTTCATTTTTATATCTCACTTTTCTCTCTATATTACCACTACGAATACCAAGTTTCATTGAAATATAACAAATATTACGGCTGACATAGTCAAATTAGTGTTTTGGGTTCGGGGTAAACCCCCCCCCCCTTCCGGTGGACCGACTTTGGTGGTTAACGAACTCGTTCAATCGTTTGCTAATTGAATGCTATATACCAAGTTTCGTGGCGAAAAAACAAAAACTCTGGCCGCTATCGTGTTAACAGACACATATATATATATATATATATATATATATATATATATATATATATATATATATATATATATAGATATATATAAATTTTAACGGGGGTCATTTTCGGTGTCTACTAGGTAGGATCGATAAAGATTTGAAGAAATTTTTCAAAAATTCCGTCATGAGTCCAACCTCAATAGCTACTTTCCTTCGGAGGAAAGTGCTAAAAAGTACAGAAAATTGTTAAATTGTATGAACGACGTATTTATAAATAACCGTTCTAAATAACAAACCCAACGTAAATATAGATTTACATCATTCGAATTTTATTATGATCATCAAATATAGTTCTTAGAAGTGAGATCTTCAATATACATGACCCTTTACGAATAGTTCCTTGTCTGCTGCTTGTCCCTTCACAGATCCTGCGATGTATTTCCCGACCGAAGCTTCCCCGTTTGCTTTAGCACGCATCAACAGCTGTTCCTGTGCGGCAAGGACACAGTCGTTCTTACCTGTAAAAGCCCCGTCTTATTGCAAATATTAAAACAAAATGTACATAAATGTATTCTTGTAAATAATCAAAAATAATAATGTATAAACGTCCAATTGTAATGAGGATTAATAAGCATTGTTCAACTTTAACTCGGTAGTTCGTTTTTAGATAATTTTCCTCAAAGAATATATGCTGACTCCTCACAGTAGCAAGTACACGCTTGTCGGCGACAAAGTCGTTATCTTGTACCATTCTTGAAACATCATGTTCTTAAGTTCCTTGGAGCTTATGGAAAACTTCGTGATTTGCCGTTTTAAATGCTCCCTCAGGTGTTCACGTTCGGGTCATTAGACTTCTGTGTCATTGCTGTTACGTCTTTGTCCCGGTAGACAAATAAGCTACCATTGGGTCCTGATCTATCCACGCTTAGTAGTATTATTATTATTTTTGTTTCAGAATGTCACAATATATGGCTCCATTCATTTCCTCATCAAAGTAAAACAGTTGTCCAACATTTGCAGCCGCCATACACCCCCAAATCATTAAAGAGCCTTTACGAGTTTAATTGAAGGACGCAAATTTGTTTTTATTTTTTTAAAGCCTCATTTTTAGCATAAATATGCTTTAGCGATGACTAAACTCAAAAAAAGCGTTACAAAAAAGTGTTCGGTCCAACAAGCGCGGTGGCCATGTAAGAAATCGTGCCGTTCACGTATTCCACATTCCAAAAGGTCCTTTGGGCTAATTCCCCTAAGGGGGGAGGTCAATTCCTAACAGAGAAGGAGGAAATTTAATTTTTTTATTTATTTTTTTTTTTATTTTAGGTTAACTACGTTTTTCGTCGAATAGAAAGCAATAACTAAATAACTGTTCAAGATATGTAATTCTCAATTGTGGTGTCTACCAACACTTTAATCAAAATAAGCTCGTGTTGCAAGAAAGTAGAATTTTTCAGATTAGCTTTTAATTTCATTTATTCACCTCGTGTCAATGTTATATTTGCCGGAAATCTCCAGAGTCTGTAGAGCTCCTAGAAAACTGCCTTTCTTAATTTAAGTATGGCCTTCTGCCATCTTCGAATTAGATTTTTAAAACATCATAACGCGGACATAGCAAGATTTGTACAAAACTGACGGCCTATATATGAATCGAATATTACTCACCACCCCAAGCCTTGATGACCGATGCCTGTAGGGCCCTACCATAGCTGAATGTCAGGGGCCAGGGTTTCCTTCCTACGTACTTGTTTATCGCATCCAGGTTGACGGTAGCTTCTTCCTCTGTTTGTCCTCCAGAGAGGAAGCAGATACCCATCACTGCTGGAGGCACCTGCCATAGAGGTAGAAATGTTATGGTTTGTGTACACACAAAACATATATAAGATAATGGCGATTCTAATTTTTTCTCATTGTTGGAAAGTTATGTCCATTATAATATGTATGTAATGATAGCCCGTTCAGATAGATAGAACAGTTCAATTACGCATGCGTGAACTTGTGGGAAGGAAATGTTACCTTCTGTTCGGCCATTTGCAAAGCCGTTTAATGATCAAAACGTTACATGTAACGGTATAAAAACTGATTATGTCTCGTTTAGGACCAGGGAAGGCTTTGAGTGTCCAATCAAGGGAGATGGTATTTAATGTTAATTAATACTTAGCCCAAGAAAGGCTGAAAAAAAATTAAACAATAGCCTCTTCAAATAGATGGTATAGTTTGACCTTTAAAACCATGGAAGCTCCAGTAATTACTTCTTAACCCTTAGATGCATGATTTTTTCTTTTCTCATAAAAAAAATCTGAGAGGTAGAAATAGGCCTCAGGATAACGGGAAAAATACGGAAAAAAATTAATCGAGTTTTTTTTCCGATAAATTTTTGAAAAACTCAAAGATGCCCGTAGGCATCATTGTGCATATGGGGAGGAATGTTTTTGTGAATGAACATGTATAATTTATGTTTATTGAAACATATAAAGAATTTATGGGTTAAATTTAAAAAGAACTCTCTTCTCTTTTCATCAAAATCACAAATGGTAATCCTTGAAACATGATTTGCCTTTAGTTAAACACAAATAATGTTCAGATTTATCACAGTTACCACAAATTTGGTTATTGCAGTTTTCCATCCTGCATCTCATCTTCTGAGAAACATCAGGCAGTACATCCTCAATCAAATCATTCAAATCTGAGAAGGGACATTCAAATCGTCACCATTTAGCTCTAAAACATTGGCTGAAAATACGCCGAGGTTCAGAAAGAACATTGTCATCGACATCATCATCCTCACTATCATCTGGTGCTGTGATTATATGGAACATCTGTTTCTCCTCTCCCCATTATCGATCAGATAATGGGATCCATGGCTCAGACCTCAGTACCAGATGAACGATGGTGCCCACAGGAAACAAATGAACAACCACAAAAATTGACACAAAAAAATAAAACTTCGATAAAACAAACATTCAATTCGTAAAATACGCCACTAGTACCAAGGAGTACAATTTTTTTTAGGTCAGAATGGACGTTTTTAATAATATTTTGTCCTTGCGAAACGGGTCCCCTCGGGGTAAGAAACAAGACTCCTGGTTTTGTCAACATTAACTTGTTTATTCCTTCTCGGGAACAAAGTACAAAGTTCAAAATCATCCAGTCCCTTTGATACTTGTTGATGCTTACAGGAAACGAAATATAACTTGAAAAAACTCATTATAGTGCTCTGGGAGTGTATAATACAATATGATGCCTGCAGGCACCACGATGCAACAAAGGGTTAAACGACTTCATTCGAAATTCGACCTTCAAAGACTCTTTGACTTGATGGGGTGAAACGGGTTCCAGCGGGATTCAGCGTGTCGAAATGCATAAGACTATATGTATGGTCTTTGGAGCAGACCACTTTTGTGTGTGTGCCCGTGTAATAAAGCCCTTAAAATAATAATATATATATAGATTTGAAATATAATGTTCACTATGGAAAAAATGAAATAAATATGTTCGTCACGTAGAAACTGCGTTACTAAGCACATTTTCTTCCATAGTTCCATGTGTTTTTTTTTCTCAAGTAAGGACCCTCGGGCTGCCAAGGTAGAGAGGCACCACTCAGATCCCATTCTGCGGGATGTATTTGCATGTTGTGTCTCCATCAGAAAATCTGACTTTTGTTTCTTAGCGAAATTCCAACTACTTCCTGACTGCTTATAACGAACAAAAGAGTAGCCCAGAAAGGAAGAAACATACAAAGGTGTAACCAAACAAAAATGAAATAGTAATAAATAAGAAGGTCCATTGGAGATTTACCGTTCTCTGAAAAGCCCTGACTGTAGCTTCCGCTATTTCATCAGGCGAGTACTTGACTATTGACTGCATCCCGGCGGTTACCATGTTTGGCTTGAGTAGCGTGCCTTCCAGGTAGACATGGTGGTCATTGAGGGCTTTGTAGACCGCAGCGAGGACTGTCTCTGTCACTTTCTGGGCACGGTCTAGGTCGTGGTTCCCATCGGGGAGGACTTCCGGCTCCACTATAGGCACTATCCTGTCAAAACAGTACAGGAATTGACGAGAATGTTTAGAGGAAGCGAAAAGGACGTTTACCGGAAGTGAACTAGGTACTTTTAGGTCACATTTTTCTTCCACTCATGGGTAACGTTTGTGGGCAGTTAGGTCATGGCTAAAGCATTTGTCATACAAAAACCTAATGTTACATTTACCTGTTGGCTTGGCAGATTGAGGCATATCTAGCAAGAACATTAGCATTCTCCATGATGGCCTGGTACGATGGAGTGTTCTTTCCAATCTTTAAGACGCATCGCCATTTGGCGAAATGGCAACCGTCCCTCTTGTAGGTAGCACATCGTTCTGAGAGGTCGTCAAGTCCTTGGGTCGTGCATTCGTCTTCAGAGCTTTGGGGTAAGAACGAATACATCAATAGGATGAAGTAAATAAAATAATTGTGACATTGATTATGCAATGCAGATCCTATTTATCACTCTGCAATAGGCAGAAAGTTAAACAATATGTTTTATGTCCTAATGAGACCTTTTCAGGAGGATAACAGCAAGGAATTTACTCTGAAAGTACTGTTCCTGAAATGGTTTTATTGTGACGTTTAATGTGTGAAGCGTACTGAATAAATAAATATTGAGTGATAGTATGTTTTAACCTCTAATATTCTGACCGTCTGCCACTTTGACATTCTCATGCTACTCCTCGTCCATGAAATTCAACGTTCAATGAATCTTTTGTATTTGAGCGTTTTGTATTCGAGCTCTCCTCGGATAATCCGTCAAATGTAGCAGGCCAAAAGTAGGATTTTGGCAGAAGTAATAAAAAGAGAATATTGGACTCATGAATGAATGAATATGCGAAACATGTCTTCATCGATTCTCCCTACAGGATGTCAAATATGCAACCGTCAAAATAATTTTAAATATAGGGGGTGAGTTCGTCCCACTGGTAGAGCACTAGAATAATGTTCTGGAGAACCTGAGTTCGATACTGGGGCGCGGGAAGTAATATTTTATCTTGTGGTGTCGTCGTTCGGGGTTCGGAATCAGTGTCTCCGGTTTCCCCGCAATCTTTAATGGTACTACAAAGTGAAAAATAAGGAGGCTGGAGCATAGTACTGACCAGTTCAGTATCTATCCTCAGATTGAACCTCGACTATGCGATTCTTGAACCCTCATAACTGTTCTGTTCCGTACACTGATAAGAATTGTTGACTACTTTACGATAGTGATAAGAGAAATCAATTTGAACAAAAATATGCCCTAATTAAACAAGCACTTCTGTTTATAAGCGTGCTATGCACGGATAAACTGCAACGTTTCATTTACTTGTTTATTACGCAATTTTGGCCTAAGTTCCATATGAACGTTTTTGTTGCACTTGAGGCCTACCATTTTCAACTCTTGAAATGTTGCCATTCTTTTCGTTATACCCTTTATGCGTTCATATATGTGAGCATGTGTGTTCGAATATATGTGATTTCTCATGAGATATCTCACCCGAAAAGCGGTACAACCCCTTTGTCGACCTTGATTCCCGGAATGATTCCCATGCTCTTGAGAAGGTCCGGGAACGGCCTACCGTCGTCGGCCTTCTGGTAGACGGTCTCATGGAAGAGGATAACACCGGAGATGTGTTCAGCCAGAGCTTCGTCCGTAGTGAACAGCACCTGTCTGTATCGGCGCCTGTTCTCTTCCGTGTTCTCCACGCCGATTTCCTGCAACAAAAAAAAAATGTTTTCATTTCATCCACTTGGACTTGAAAGTCTTTTTTACCAATAAGAAGAGGATAAAGTTTTAATTATTAAGAACATAACCGAGAATTCTGGATAAAATGTAAATTACAACTATTATTACCTCTATGGACTAATGGTGACGTCACCAAAGCGGGCAGGAGAGTGGAGCATTACTCCCAAGCGAAAAGCTTAGAAAATATTTGACATGCTAATAGATAATCATACATAATATATATATATATATATATATATATAACAAACGAGGTACGTGAAACATGATAGAAACTGAATCAGTCTCGTTTAAGACTAGGGAAGGCTTTGAGAGGTCAGACAAAGGAAATAGTGTCTAATATTTATCAATATTTAGCCAAAGCTAAGACTAAAAAAGTTCTAAACCTCCTAGAGATAAGGTTATAACAGACAGAATTTTTACCGTAAATTTCTTGCACGGGGAATATAGGCCAAGGCATTTCTCTCCAACTAAACCATCTATTTGAACAGGGTTTAGCTTAAATTTTTTTTAGCCTTAGATTTGGCTGAGTATTGATAAATATTAAACACTGCCTCTCTTGCCTGACATCTCAAAGCCTTCCCTGGTCCTAAATGAGGCGTAATCAATTTTTATTGAGCTAAAAAAAGCGTGTTGTTCATTGCAATGGAAATGCAAATGGCGGAACCGTCGGGAATATTTCCCTCAGAATTCGCGCATGCGGGATTAGAACTATTCCATCTAACTGAACGGGCTATAGTACTAACTACCGTCCACATAACTAATGTTAAATCTAATAAAATATCAGATAAAATCGCTGTTAATCAAGCCTAGTTGACAATAAAACACTAAAACGCTCGTACCTCACAACGTACGTACAGTAAGCACATTGCTCATAACACTGATTTGCAGAAAGTGCACAATCTTAGCGCGTTTCCATAACCACGTTTACCCCCTAGTAGTCCGAGAGCCAGCAACGCACTTTTCATGAAGTGTTTTATGCACCTTGAAATTTTGCTATAATGTACCTCTTAAGTAGATAAGAATGTGTGTATGTGTTTCCTGGACATACCTTGGAACACCAGGTACTGCGCATAGGGGAAAGGTTGCAAATTTCATAATCAACTTAATTGTTTGCACTTTCCTCCGAAGGAAAGTAGCTATTGAGGTTGGACTCATGATGGAATTTTTGAAAAATTTCTTCAAATCTTTATCGATCCTACCTAGTAGACACCGAAAATGACCCCCGTTAAAATTTATATATATCTATATATATATATATATATATATATATATATATATATATATATATATATATATATATATATGTGTGTGTCTGTTAACACGATAGCGGCCAGAGTTTTTGTTTTTTCGTCGCGAAACTTGGTATATAGCATTCAATTAGCAAACGATTGAACGAGTTCGTTAACCACCAAAATCGGTCCACCGGAAGGGGGGGGTTTACCCCGAACCCAAAACACTAATTTGACCATTTCAGCCGTAATATTTGTTATATTTCAACGAAACTTGGTATTCGTACTGGTAATATAGAGAGAAAAGTGAGCTATAAAAAGAAACCAAATCGGTTCATAAGGAGGGGGGGTTTACTCCGGACCGACTATACCAATTCGCCACTACCAGCCGTGATTTTAGGTATATTTCGACGAAACTCGGTATTCATAGTGGTAATCTACAGGTAAATATGTGTTGTAAAAATAAACTAAATCGGTTCATTAGGAGGGGGGGTTTACTCCGGACCGAAATTATTAATATACTCATACTGGTCGTAATTTCTGCTGTATTGTAACGAAACGCGGTATACGTCGTGGGTAACTCATGAGAAAGAAGTGTTGTAAAAATGAGCTGAATCGGTCAATCGGAAAGGGGGGTTTACTTTGTAATATATTTCAATAGAAAAGCCAGCCAGACATAGGTTCACAAAGGCGCCGCAAGGAGCGCTAGAGGGGACTGTATCCGGTTCCTGCGTTAGATCAAAATACAATAATATGAGGATTTTGTATTTATTACGTAGTGTAGTAGGTACCATGTGTAAACATAACTCTGGAAGCAAATTAATAATTTATCAGTTACTCATTACAAAATTAAAAGAGAACTATTCATGTTTTTATTTTATTTATGTAGGATATCTTAAGCAAATTGTTCTGGAAAGCAGTCTACACTACCCAAATTCTGAGGAAAGTGCTTAGTTATGCAGCTCCTGCGTGACGGACTTTTTTTATTCTCACATTAAATGAGAGTTTTATTCGCGCTGCCATTTAAACCAGAGCAGCTGTACAAGATCATATCGTCGATACAAAAGCAAACTAACGAATATGAAAATCAACACTTTTCAGAGTGGAAAAGTATTTATTCATAACTTTTTTTGGACAGTCAAATATTCGGCAGATTTGACCTTTTGATAGTGGAATACTTTCCCTTTAATAGAGTGAAGTCAGATTGAAGAATTTGCCGTAAATAAGTCCAGCAGAAATTATTAAAGATGGACAATGAAAGATGCATTTTAGCACTTTCCTCCGAAGGAAAGTAGCTATTGAGGTTGGACTCATGACGGAATTTTTGAAAAATGTCTTCAAATCTTTATCGATCCTACCTAGTAGACACCGAAAATGACCCCCGTTAAAATTTATATATATGTATATATATATATATATATATATATATATATATATATATATGTGCATATATATATATATATATATATATATATATATATATATATATATATATATATATATATATATATGTGTGTCTGTTAACACGATAGCGGCCAGAGTTTTTGTTTTTTCGTCACGAAACTTGGTATATAGCATTCAATTAGCAAACGATTGAACGAGTTCGTTAACCACCAAAGTCGGTCCACCGGAAGGGGGGGTTTACCCCGAACCCAAAACACTAATTTGACTATGTCAGCCGTAATATTTGTTATATTTCAACGAAACTTGGTATTCGTAGTGGTAATATAGAGAGAAAAGTGAGATATAAAAATGAACTACATCGGTTCATTAGAAGGGGGGGTTTACTCCGGACCCACAATACCAATTCGCCACTACCAGCCGTGATTTTTGGTATATTTCGACGAAACTCGGTATTCGTACTGGTAATCCACGGGTAAATATGTGTTGTAAAAATAAACTAAACCGGTTCATTAGGAGGGGGGTTTACTCCGGACCCACAATACCAATTCGCCACTACCAGCCGTGATTTTTGGTATATTTCGACGAAACTCGGTATTCGTAGTGGTAATCTACAGGTAAATATGTGTTGTAAAAATAAACTAAATCGGTTCATTAGAAGGGGGGGGGGGTTTACTCCGGACCCAAATTCCTAATATACTCATACCGGTCGTAATTTCTGCTGTATTGTAACGAAACGCGGTATACGTCGTGGGTAACTCACGAGAAAGAAGTGTTGTAAAAATTAGCTGAATCGGTCAATCGTAAAGCGGGGGTTTAATTTGTAATATATTTCAATAGAAAAGCCCGCCAAACGTAGGTTCACAAAGCCGCCGCAAGGAGCGCTTTCTACCACTAGAGTGACTGTATCCTGTTCCTGCGTTAGATCAAAATACGATAATATGAGTTTTTTTGTATTTATTACGTAGAGTAGTAGGTACCATGTGTAAACATAACTCTGGAAGCAAATTAATAATTGTTCAGTTACTCATTACAAATTTAAAAGAGAACTATTCATGTTTTTATTTTATTTATGTAGGATATCTTAAGCAAATTGTTCTGGAAAGCAGTCTACACTACCCAAATTCTGAGGAAAGTGCTTAGTTATGCAGCTCCTGCGTGACGGACTTTTTTTATTCTCACATTAAATGAGAGTTTTATTCGCGCTGCCATTTAAACCAGAGCAGCTGTACAAGATCATATCGTCGATACAAAAGCAAACTAACGAATATGAAAATCAACACTTTTCAGAGTGGAAAAGTATTTATTCATAACTTTTTTTGGACAGTCAAATATTCGGCAGATTTGACCTTTTGATAGTGGAATACTTTCCCTTTAATAGAGTGAAGTCAGATTGAAGAATTTGCCGTAAATAAGTCCAGCAGAAATTATTAAAGATGGACAATGAAAGATGCATTTTAGCACTTTCCTCCGAAGGAAAGTAGCTATTGAGGTTGGACTCATGACGGAATTTTTGAAAAATGTCTTCAAATCTTTATCGATCCTACCTAGCAGACACCGAAAATGACCCCCGTTAAAATTTATATATATGTATATATATATATATATATATATATATATATATATATGTGCATATATATATATATATATATATATATATATATATATATATATATGTGTGTCTGTTAACACGATAGCGGCCAGAGTTTTTGTTTTTTCGTCACGAAACTTGGTATATAGCATTCAATTAGCAAACGATTGAACGAGTTCGTTAACCACCAAAGTCGGTCCACCGGAAGGGGGGGTTTACCCCGAACCCAAAACACTAATTTGACTATGTCAGCCGTAATATTTGTTATATTTCAACGAAACTTGGTATTCGTAGTGGTAATATAGAGAGAAAAGTGAGATATAAAAATGAACTAAATCGGTTCATTAGAAGGGGGGGTTTACTCCGGACCCACAATACCAATTCGCCACTACCAGCCGTGATTTTTGGTATATTTCGACGAAACTCGGTATTCGTACTGGTAATCCACGGGTAAATATGTGTTGTAAAAATAAACTAAACCGGTTCATTAGGAGGGGGGTTTACTCCGGACCCACAATACCAATTCGCCACTACCAGCCGTGATTTTTGGTATATTTCGACGAAACTCGGTATTCGTAGTGGTAATCTACAGGTAAATATGTGTTGTAAAAATAAACTAAATCGGTTCATTAGAAGGGGGGGGGGGTTTACTCCGGACCCAAATTCCTAATATACTCATACCGGTCGTAATTTCTGCTGTATTGTAACGAAACGCGGTATACGTCGTGGGTAACTCACGAGAAAGAAGTGTTGTAAAAATTAGCTGAATCGGTCAATCGTAAAGCGGGGGTTTAATTTGTAATATATTTCAATAGAAAAGCCCGCCAAACGTAGGTTCACAAAGCCGCCGCAAGGAGCGCTTTCTACCACTAGAGTGACTGTATCCTGTTCCTGCGTTAGATCAAAATACGATAATATGAGTTTTTTTGTATTTATTACGTAGAGTAGTAGGTACCATGTGTAAACATAACTCTGGAAGCAAATTAATAATTGTTCAGTTACTCATTACAAATTTAAAAGAGAACTATTCATGTTTTTATTTTATTTATGTAGGATATTTTAAGCAAATTGTTCTGGAAAGCAGTCTACACTACCCAAATTCTGAGGAAAGTGCTTAGTTATGCAGCTCCTGCGTGACGGACTTTTTTCATATTCGTTAGTTTGCTTTTGTATCGACGATATGAGCAAGAACCAATGAGAGCGCAGAGAATAACCACAACTGCGCGGTGCTGTCATTCACTCTTACGATTACGCGCAGTGTATTGCAGTCTATCATATTCAACATTTATTATTATGTTTCATGATAATTAAACCCCACAAAAGTGTCTGCCCTTTTGTAATTATTTTCAAATATGTTTACTGAAGACGCTGTTTAAATCGCAGCGTGAATAAAGCACTTCATTTAATATTAAAAATAAAAACTAGGTACTTAGTTTTTTTATTATTATTATAATTTTAACCCCCTTAAAAGTGCCTGCCTTATTTATTATTAATTTGAAAATTGCCATAATTTGCCATTTTTTTCATTAATAATAGTTGGCTTCTGAAGAAAACTCTACTTTTAGGCAATATTGTTTTGCACCTTTCCCCTATGCGCAGTACCTGGGGAGTTCCAAGGTATGTCCAGGAAACACATATTTACCTTCTTATCTATCCAAGAGGTACATTATAGCAAAATTTCAGGGTGTATAAAACACTTCAGGGAAAGCTTGGAGTATATATTGTTAATATTTTGTGAATAATATATGCACCTACTCCAATGACATCTGGAAGAAAAGTTACAGTTTAGGCGTCATTATGCTCAAAAAACTTAAAGTAGCGGAAATTCGTCCTGTTAGAGTCAAACATTACAAACAAAAACAAATTATGGAAGCGTAGATCGTCGGGGTTTCGGTCAGTGTTCTTATTCAATAAAACACATTTTATTTGCTAAAATGTATATTTATTGCCGCCAACGTTTCGGCTTGCTATACAAGCCATCTTCAGGGCTGTAAAAACATATATGGTGTAACAATCGTAAGGACAGAAACAATAACAAAAAACAACAAAAAAAAAAAAAAAAAAGGCTAGAAACATTAACATAAATATGAGTACCTATATGCTTGAAAATATAAATATAAATATATATATATATATATATATATATATATATATATATATATATATATATATACATATATATAAAGTATAATAATAGCAATATAAATAAATATAACTGTATAGTGACATACCTATTGCTAGAAACATTAACATAAATATGAGTACCTATATGCTTGAAAATACAAATATAAATATATATATATATATATATATATATATATATATATATATATATATATATATAGTATAATAATAGCAATATAAATAAATATACATGTATATGGTATCCAAGCGAATATGGCGGCAATAAATATACATTTTAGCAAATAAAATGTGTTTTATTGAATATGAATATTCGCTTGGATACCATTTACATGTATATTTATTTATATTGCTATTATTATACTATATATATATATATATATATATATATATATATATATATATATTTATATTTGTATTTTCAAGCATATAGGTACTCATATTTATGTTAATGTTTCTAGCAATAGGTATGTCACTATACAGTTATATTTATTTATATTGCTATTATTATACTTTATATATATGTATATATATATATATATATATATATATATATATATATATACATATATATATATATATATATATATATATATATATATATTTATATTTATATTTTCAAGCATATAGGTACTCATATTTATGTTAATGTTTCTAGCCTTTTTTTTTTTTTTTGTTGTTTTTTGTTATTGTTTCTGTCCTTACGATTGTTACACCATATATGTTTTTACATCCCTGAAGATGGCTTGTATAGCAAGCCGAAACGTTGGCGGCAATAAATATACATTTTAGCAAATAAAATGTGTTTTATTGAATAAGAACACTGACCGAAACCCCGACGATCTACGCTTCCTACTTCTGAACGGTCGACCATATCTTCTCAATCAAAAACAAATTATTTCTTTATAATTTCTTCAACTTAGACATAGAATATTATTATTAATAACAAAACTCCTCCAAAGTGTGTAGGAAGAAGAAAATAAACAGTTGTTTAAGTTAACAATTATTATCGGTACAATAATGGTAACTTCCTGAAATAAATAGTATGCAATTTGCTGAAGGTAAAGCTGATGACATTTATTACCGATAACTATTTCCTTATATATAGTTTACACTATTCAATGGTTTTTTGGTTTTAGCAATTCAATCGTGACACTGGGGCGCTCCGGACCTTCCCGGTAGATCACCGGGCGCACCGGTTCCCGTAGATCACCGAAGTTAAGCAACGTCGGGCGTGGTCAGTACCTGAATGGGTGACCGACCACGTGCTGTTGGCATTAGAAAAGGGTGGGAACCTGTAGATAGCCCGGCGCTAATGGCCAAGATGTAGATGCGCCGTTAAAAAAAAAAAAAAAAAAAAAAAAAAAAAAAAAAAAAAAATTATTTCCTTTATACAATCACCTGGCTACAACGACTGTAGTTATTCTACAGATCCTGCGATCGAAGATTAAGGCTCTTTGCAATATACCATGAAAACACAAGGCACTGTAATGAATTAATTAATAAAAAGTACGGCTCGCAGGAGCTGCGTCGTCTTAGCGCGGTTCTGTTCATCACTAGTGCAATTAGTAAAGGAAGAGAAGCAGTTATTAGTAGGTTTTGTTCTATCGTGAAAAATATAAAATAATATCGAAGAAGGCGTCACAACAGGAAACTGACAATATCCTAAGCGGAAATTACTCCATCCTCTCTCACAACGTTCGCTCTTAGAAACGCTATAATGCTGCCTCACATTTTCTTACCTTGTTTTAGAAAAAAAAAAAAATCCTTTCACAGTTACATGCAATTAAAATAAGCAACAATCAATTAAAACATTAGCCAAATAGATGCAAAAGCCCATTCAAAAGAGAACAACTAACAATTTCGAAGTTTCAAGTCCTTTATTTCTCCGATTGAAATCGCCCTATCGAAAATTACATTGGACCATATTTTGTAGAGAATTTAGCAAGCTTTCGAATGATCACCTTCCACTTGCCACGATTTCTCAACCAATGTTTTAGAAAATATACAAAAATCCCAAATCTTTTCATTCCTGTTAATGAAAAATTTTATTTATAGTACTTTCTCAACTCTAAAAGGAACCAAACTTTAATCATCTTAGATGAATTCCACCATAGTAGATGAATTTCACCATAGTAGATGAATTTCAAACATCTGGAACAAGTTTCAACTGAATCAATCGTTTCTGAATACTCAAACTGAAAATTTATTTATTTATTTAAATTTTAACGCCCATTTATTATTAACTACGAATTTTAGGACGGGTTATCTATAGGTTACCACCCTTTTCTAGCCAGGATAGGGGTGATGCCTTTTCTTTTTTTCTAAAGAAAAGCCACCACCCCTAGTGGGAATCGAACCCACTACCTTTGGGACGGAGTGTTAAGTGCTCACGCCTTAACCCTCACGGCCATCGGGTCTCCAAACTGAAAATTAGAGTGGATATGTATTTGTATCAGAGTCCCTCGTAAACTATTACATATATAGTTTTGAAAATGATTTCATTTGTTTTCCAATGTTAAGAAACCTAAAATATGCAAGCATTAAAACGTAAGCTATACGATTTTTTTAGCGCGTATTTCGCTCCAAAAAGCATGTTCCGGTGAACAGATTCTGCTGGTTAACGAAATTATAGAAAAGATTTTTGTACCAAATTTTATCAGACTGGACCATTTTTCAGGCAGCTACATTGCGAAGAGCGCCATACATATATATATATATATATATATATATATATATATATATATATATACGTACACATTTGAACCACCGTTATTTTCGTGATCCATGGGTCCTGAAACATGAAAGTTTCTACTCGGCACTTTCGGATTGCGTCATGAGGTCAACCTCATAAGCGGGTTTCTTCCCTATGGAGGTAGGGAGGAACCGCGCTAAAACCACGATCAGATACAAACAGAAGTACATAAAAAGTTTACGACTATTTGCTACTCTCTTTAATACGTCAGCCCTCCAAATAGATAATAGTATCTTTGCTCCAGTGTTGCCTATGTACAAAATTTCAAGACGTTAATATTAATACATTCCATCCAGGCAACACTGACTAGGAACAGTTACCCGCCAGAACCTTCTGGTTTGTTCTTGTGAAGATACAGGTTTGATAGAACGCTGATTCAATATCCTTCAAATTATCTCCCCTACAAATTATCAGGAAAGGAGGCTTTACCTCTTATTGATAAAAAAAAGAAAAAAAAAAGGCTGAAACAGAACAACGCATAGCTTATGAGTTATGAGGCTCTTAAAACGCCAGAAAGCAGCAGTTTTCTCATTTTTTTTTTTTTTTTTCAATTTACAAACCTGGTTCTCACTACTCTTACAGCTTAAACTTCATACAAAAAAAATTATAAAACGTTTTGAGTGCTAATTAAAAGGAACTATATCTTATGCATCAAAATGAGGATTCTTCCAAGTTATCTCCGTTGAAGGAAATTCAATGTCTGACAAATGAAAAAGATAATACTGTTTTTTTCTATAACCTTGAAGTAGTCAGTAGTGTTTTTCAGTTAAGACTGAAAGACATGGTAAATATCTCTTTATCAACCATCAAAACTGTATTACCTCGCTTCAGAGCTTGTACACCAGAGGGCACTTGTGTCACTCTTCCCGTCTTAATCCGTCTTAATGCTATTCCCCCTACATAGGCAAGAGTGTCACATTTTTGGTTGATATATATATATATATATATATATATATATATATATATATATATATATATATACATATATATATCAACTAATTATATATATATATTTTTTTTTTTAGTTGTGTCACTTTAGAAATATTAGTGCGATATATGGTTATATGATTTATTCAACATATTCTTACCTTAAGCCTCTTCCCACAAGTCGAGGTGGACTCATCAGCTGCTAGGATGCCTTTCCCTGGTGATACAATAGCAGCAGCTATCTTCCGCAGCTCTTCTTGCAGTGGTGGAGGCGGGTAGTGGAAGTATGTAGTCATTGCTCGGTCCAATTAGTATACACTGAACAAAAATGGATACATAAATGATTATATTATTTGCAAATAAATATACATTTATATGTAAAATTTGTCGTAGGGTCATTCCATGTGAAATCACCAAGGTCATGTCACCCATGATTTTAGATTTTCCTGAAACTTTGCACATTTGCTTGCACTTATGCGCTAAGAATACCTATGAAGTTTTATTGTTCTAGGATATATACTTTTTCTTTAATCCAATTTTAAAAATATTAATATTGTGATAATTTGGTTTGACAGAATCACTTGCGGGAAATGGTTAATATTTACAAAAACTATAATATTTCAGGTATCAATAAAGATTTTGATCTGGACATTTTTCCATAGTTTAACAGAAGCACACGCTTCACAAAAATTCAGTCATTTAAGTAGTTATAGTATTACAAAAAATTATAAAATTCATATTGCTTGACATTATTGTGGTTTTTGAAACTAAAACAAGGGTTTACAAAAACGCTTGTAACTTTTTTCTCCAAACAGCTGGGAAGCTGGAAAAGGTTTCAAATAAACCCCAAGATTATGAGCTTATTATTAGTATAAAAAAAGTAAATGGTGTTTTTGTAGGATCCATTTAAATAATGACGTTTTTAATAAAAATTGTGTAAAATTTGATGGAATGGAATGACCGACCCCGTATCCATATTTTACAACATCCTAACAACGTAACAAAACGCATCCAGAAGGTGTGGGAAGAAGCCAATGAACTGTCAAACATGAAACAATAATTTGAAATCAACAATTGTCATCGGTATAATGATGCCTGATTTTTTAAAATAAATAGTATGGAATCTAGTAAAGGCGTTTAAATTTTTTACAAAATATCAAAACAAAGTAATAACTGTTTATGAACCAAGCTTTCTAAATGACACCGTAGTGATAAGAATAGCACTAAGATGACGCAGTTTCTGCGGGTCGGGCTATTCTCTAGCGACAAGGTCTGTCATTTTTCTCTGAAATGTACGTACATTTTATGTGTTTTAGTGTGTTGTCCCTAAAAACATTTAAGGATAAGAACAGCGATGTACTCACAGTCAGAATATCCGAAAGAATTTCGAGAAATTTACTAGAGAGTTTTAAGAAGAAAAAACTTTAATAATTTGAAAAGTAAGCAAATGAAAAATCATTTAACAAGTGATATTTTTAAGGTTAGATTTTTATTACTCGAATAAAAAAATTCAAATTATAAGGCATACATGTTTGTGTAACCTTCATATTATTTATTTAAATTTTAACGTCCACTTATACATAACACAGATTTTTGGGTTGGGTTTATGAAAGTTCACTATCATATTGACTGGTGATATCAACAAGGATCTCAAGAAAAATGGAAATCGGATATATTATCATTTCATGGAGGAAACCTTTGGATTACGGCTGAAGACTAATCCACGTCGAAAATATTATATCCGATCCGATCCGATGACCATCGATTCTCTGCCGTTCAAACTTGTTTTTTTCGGACGACCGAAGCAAAATGGCGCCAAAGGACATATAGTGTTTCGAAAAAGTCTCATCTGTCGCATCAGATAGGCCTGGAGGTAAAAATGCAGTTTCCAGCCCTCCAAACCGATTTCTTTCAAATTTTGCAAAATTAAAGTCGTCACAAATTCAGTTGTTTACATTAGCTCCCCTAACCTGCATAACAGTGAACTTAAGTGCTTAATAACTTCTTTCCTAGTTAAATCCGACGGTTTTTTTTTTTTTTTTTATCGTATTCGTGTTTAGTGCATCAAAATACGTTATTGTGCAAAATTTGAAAGAAATCGGTTTGGAGGGCTGGAAACTGCATTTTTACCGGCCTGAAAACAGAGTACAGCAGGGCAATGCACAAATGCCATCCAGTCTGTGCGATGTGATGATTGTATCACCAAACCTTTGAACTGTTTTTAAATTGATTATTAGGAATTATTATAAGAAAAAATTGTTATTTTATAATTGTGTATACATCCAGGGTTAAATTTAAAATTTATTAAGAATTTAAAAATTTATTTTTATTAAGAATTGAAAGGATTTTGTTTTTTTGTTTTGTGTTTTATCACTTTTCTCCAAAGAAAAGGAGCTATTTTAAATTATGTTGAACTTACAGTTTTACATGCCGTCATTTAATTTTTTCAACCAAGATTTTTTTTTTTTTTTTTATGGAGGGGGGAGGTAGGTGGGTACAGGAGGTGGAAGATAAAACATATACTTTTTATATAGGCATTATGATGGAATGCATGTAAAAAATTGTGTATTAGCTTTTTGCTTTTATTACTAGAATTATGCCAAAGGGCTTTTTTTTTCTTTTTTTTTTTTTAACGGCGCATCAACTATTTGGCTATTAGTTCTGGCCAAAGGGTTTTTTTCCATCCTGCATCAATTTCCTAAGTTAGGCCGTTTATGTTGGGGACACCCTGTATATATATACACACACACACAAATTTGAAACACCTTTAAAAAAGTTCTATTTCGAATGTGCAAACTTTTGGAGGGAAATTGCCATTAGACTTTCCCTTCTGTTCGACCATTTGGATAGCAAAATTAACTGTAAACAATAAAAGTGTACCTATCTCATTCAATCTGAAATATTGATATTTAACTTCATATTATTTTTCTAAGTCTAAAAAGAAGGCATATGTACAAATTTAAAGAGATGAAATTAAAAACTGTATGTCGTTCTTTAATAACTGTTTTCATGAAAATGAATTGAAGGGGTCGGGGCAGTATAGTGCCAAGCAACATTTTTTACAAAACTTAATTGTAGCGGCTTTATGTTGGATATTTCGTAGGACTCACAATTGAAATAGTTAGAGCCACCAAGATTAAATAGCATACAGAGCTTGTAGTCATATTTTAGTAGCATTTGCATCATAGACTGATAGTCCTGCATAATATCCAACATATGAGGCGTCTAGAATCAAGACAAGACACATCACTGAAACCGAAGTTCTGTTTTTGGTTCAGAAAGCACCAAAAACAGAACAAGTCTTATGTGTAATTTTATGCATGTGTATAATTTTCTTAAAAGTTGTAAGTATCACAGACAATTGTTTTTGAGGAATTTGAGAAGGTCATCTGTTGAAGGCAATTTTTCTTTTTGAAGTGTCTTACTTAGTTTTAAACTCCACTAATGTATGTCTTATTTTGAAACCATCTTAACACTTCAACATTAAAAAGCAGCATGATCTATTGTGTTTTGAAAATTGTTTTCTTTACCAGTATAAAGAGGAAATATTGAACTCGTAAAATCAACTGTTATCTCAAAATCGTGATGTGTCTTGTTTTGATTCTAGAAGCCTCATATATCGGTTACACTTAAGTTTTTTTCCACATTTACTTTTTCTGAGCAGTTGATTCCTGCATATTATCACATCAGGTCATATCATGAAGCTGCAATCTCAACTCGTACCGAGCCCAACAGAGAGTGCAGTAATCTGTAGTTATTTCACTCCTCTGTGAAACTACTATCGGCTTGTTAAGGGAAGTGAAGCAATACAAATAATAAAAAATAGAAATTTATTTATTTTAAAATTTTAATTTACAAAAAATAAATTCTTCAATTGGTCTTCTTCAATTTATTTCAACACGGTTTTTGTCATTATTATTAAACTATCTGTACAATAAGTCAATGCATTATGTAATTAAGAATAGTTCATGATTCGAATTTATAGCCGATTATATTAAAAGCATTAAATACAAACAAATTCATTGATTAAATATCACAGAAAGTTTTATATTAAAATTCACAAATTTAAAACAATAGAACTCTTCTTTTTTTTTACTTGATGGAAAAGACAAACATTATTAAAAACACCTCCCAAAGAAAATGGTGCTAATAACAGGGTGCCTTCTACTTTTGTGAACACAAATTCATTTCATGACTTGAAATACATATTTCATGCCCATTACAAAGAAAATAATTTCACTAGACAAGAAAAAGCCACAACTTTTAGCTTAAAATAATTTGTATAAATGAGGAGGTGAGGTGCAAAACTCATTCGTTCTATTTTTATAAAAAAATGAGATGACAGTGGATTCTAAAAGATATTTTAATGCTCTTCCAACATATGTTATGGGGTTGGAGCAAAACTTGTTATTTAATATAGTTTTTAGCTATAAAAAATAGCGGTTTGTTGCAGAACTGATTCGTTCCATAGCTCAGTGTGTTTCAAAACTCGTTCGTTCCTCGAACAATACAACAGGAACCCAGCCTTTAATTAATTTATTAATGGGTACCTTGGTGCTTATGACCCTAGCAATCGAAGCAGCAAAGGGAAAAATCAGGTGGCCGGGGCATAGGGCTGACCACACTATCTCCCTATGGACCACACTATCGAACCGTATGATCATGAATCAGATGCTTCTATAGTATCTGCCCCTTAGGGTCTGTTACGGGGCTGATTTTTGTTTTTGTTATACCCTATAATTTTACTATCTGCGAAGGCCATTCCACCAATGTTCAGAACACCAAATCAGTGTTCATCTATACAAGGCTAGAAAATGAAAGCCTGAAAGGATCTTATGAAATATCTTCAATGTTATACCACCACTTTGTAAGTAAAGACCTCTCAGGCATCGAAGAAATCAAATTATTCTGTGATGGCTGCTCTGGCCGGAATAAAACATTTCTGTGATAGGTATGTTTGCAAACAGCTTCTTAATGAAAAAAGCAATTGCTTAAAAATGTCTATTATGTATCCTGTTGTTGGTCACTTTCCTTCCCGCTGATCGAGTCGTCGGCCCTATCGAAAAAAAAAAATGGATACAATAACAGACCCTCAGGAATACTTCGATTTATTTTTCCAGTTCGAAACCGTTCGACAGGTCAACGAAGAGGTAAATCAATTAATAAAATGGCTTCGAACCTAAATAAATATTACTTATTGAACAAAATCTTTGCTGTTGTTTTCTTCACCTCATATTATTATCCTTATTGGAAGAGCAACTTATCTTGTGTGAATTAAGACTCGGTTATTCCCGTGTTGTGTGCAGCAAAACTCTTTCCTTTAAACATTTTGCTGCAAAACTTTCTCGTTCCAGACTTTGTTATTTTTTTTGTTGCCTTTAAATTGTATTTTTTTTTTTTTTCATTTCAAGCTCACTTCTACAGGCAAGCTGTACCTTTCGAAAGCAAAAGAAATAATTTTTATCTGACCACTCTACAAGACGTGGTAAGTTTTTTGAGTTTCCTGAAAAATATGTTCATGTGGAACGAACGAGTTTTGCATCTCACCTCCTCAAATAAATAAAATAAAATTATTTCTTAAATAATAAATTAATAAAAAAACATTAATTTTAAAAATTGAGAAATGGTGATACTAACCATTTTAGAATGACTATGGAATTAGCAGCCTCAAAAATATTCAACAATGTTAGGAGAATTCGAAATTTCTAAAAACAATTATTATCAATGTACATAATTTACTAAATTAAAATGTACACAATCTTTATATTTAAGCCTGTGTGAAGAACTCTGAACTATAAATATAAATACAAGTATAAATATATATATATATATATATATATATATATATATATATATATATATATATATATATGCAAATAGTGGATAATTGATATATAAATGCTACAGCAAACAAATCTAGCAAAGAAGGGGGGGGGGCAGATGGTATTGCATCGCTATGAAAAGGCGACAATTACAAATGTGCAGAAGTCACAAGATTACGTTAGACTCGGGTAAAAGTGAAATTTTGTGACATGGTTTCAAAATTCATGACTTCTTTGTGCCTTATTTTCAATTTTTGTGCAGTAGACAGCCTGAATAACATCAGCAGTCGATGCAACAGGTGAAACAAAAAAAGTAAAATGATTTTAAAAAGTCATTTCAGTTTAGTGTAAATAACACCGATATATATATACATGAAACAAAATATGCCAAATTATTAATAAATTAAATAAAAAAATATGTCAATGATTTAATTATAGGTATACTGCAACTGGTGGTTCTAATTGAATATGAGACTAAAATACCAACACTTGCATTGTCGATTTAAAACAATTTAGGATTAAAATACATCAGTCTTATAGAAAAATAAGCAATCTATTCTTCGCCTAAAGCTCCCAAAAAATCGTCATTTCAGTGCTAATTAATTTTAAGTTAGCTTATATTATTCTTTGATATAACGAGAGGTCAGGAGAACTTGGCAATGGCAGGATTCGAGATCGGCCTCGTTATAATACTTTCGATAATTGCTGACAGGTCAAGTTCACAGTCATTTGCAGTCGGAATGTTTTCTTCGATATTTGGAGCAACAACTTCTTTTTGTTGTTTTTTATCTTCGGATGATCCAAGTCTTTTCAATTTTTTCCCAGTTTTCCTTTTCTTTGCATTTTTTGACTCTGGAAATAAATATTAAAGAAAAGCTCATTAAATTCCTTTAAATAATACCAATATTATTGCAAAACTACGTAGATATTTAGTTTTAGTGTATACAGTAAAGACAGAATACATTGTTTGTATATGTAATTTGGAAACTTTAACTGACACTACCATGTTTATTCTATGATGCTTCATTTAGCCTTATGCTGCTACGGACTAATATATATGTCCGGTGGTAGTACTGGGAGTGCTACGGACTGATATTTCAGTCTGGAGGGAGCAGTGTCCCGAGTGCTAAGGACTGATATATCAGTACGGCTTCTTTCACCCTTGGCTGCTACGAGCTATTAAATCAGTCCTTCTACTATCGCCATCTGTAGGCTGTTTATAGAAGCTGCAGTGTCCTTCAAAGCCAGTAGGGGGCAGAGGACTTCACTCCCTATGACTATGTATACCTGCTCCCTCCCTTTTTTTACTGCCGAAAACCGTTGTTTCTCTTTACCTGGAATTTACCTTGTATATTTTCAAGTGAACAATAGTGTGTGTGTAAATATTTCTAAGAAAATTTATTCTGGACAAGAATTTCATTTATTTAAATTTTAACATCCATTATTATTAACTACGAATTTTAGGACGGGTTATCTATAGGTTACCACCCTTTTCTAGCCAGGACAGGGCTGATGTATTTTCTTTTTTCTAAAGAAAACCCACCACTCCATAGTGGGAATCGAACCTACGACCCTTAAGTGCTTACGCCTTAACTCTCACGGCCAGCGGGCCTCCCAAGAATTGTTAGAACTTTTGACGAGTGTGAGCAAAAGTGAAGCGCAGTTTTCTCCGATAACGATGAAGGTTCTGATAGTTTATCCCAAAATGTTTCTATTGGAGAAACATCTGGAACTAGTGGAATGTAAGGTACAAGAGAATTATCTTCCGACAAAACATCGTGTGACAAAAGCATTCAGCACAGGAGGCACTCCAGGCGCTCGGCTAACCGCACCACTGTCACTTTAATATCTGCTAGAATTAATAAAAATTCAATTTGAGCCAATTAAATAGAGGTTTCCCTCTGCTACCCAGTCTTTTTCCATAGTTCTGATTCCTCTGAAGAGTCTTATTTGTGTTTTACCAGTTAATGTGTTTATGAGGTTCCTTAGATATATCTGACAATGTTATTTTTAGAAAAAATCATTTCAAAATTTGTTAAAAAAAGTAAAAACAATATTTCAAAACTAAAAAAAAAGTCTTTAAGCCTGCCATTGTCTGGCCTGAAGCCCAGAATGAGAAAATTGTAACGGACAACTTTATAAAGAAATAAATAAATCTTATTAGGAGAAATGAGAAGAGACGAGTGGGGGAGGGGCTATTTTAATGCCATCCAGTGAAACAAGGAGAGCGAAACGGGCTCCACTCCACAGGCATCTAATACCGTGTAGGTTGCCGTCTTGTAAGAGGTAAATGAAAATTCATTCATAATTGGTGAGCTTTTCAATATGGAATTTTACATATACAAGATGACTTCACTTGGCTACTGTAACCCTTTTGCTTATTAAATTTTTAAGATATGAATTTCCTGAAAAATAATGAATGAATGTGCTCTATAATAGGTTTTATAGCTAGAAATTAATATTAAACAAACCTTCATAGGAAGAGACAAGCTGGGGATAGGCTTTTGTAACAAAGTCCTTTGGTTCTACTGTAGTCAGATCGTACTTGTTCCAGGAGACTTTATAGCAGTACGAATTCTTGCCAGTTGGTACGCCAAGTATACCCGTAACATTCAAATCTGATGGATATGCAGGGTGTAGTAGGTGCCATCTTCCAAGCAGAGGGACTAACTTCTGGATGGCATAGTCTTCTTCCCACATTAATTTCTTCACAGCTATGCCCTATAATAATAATATGTAGTATCGGGCGTTAAATATGTTATACAGTCAGTAAAAAAAAGTTTCTGGTCACTCACAAACTTAGCAAAAAGAAGGTTCAATTCTTCCTCCTAGGGTTTGTAAATAATGAAAACATGTAATAACATTAAGTATTTTAATTCATAAGTTCTATGACATAATTTAATTTTTCATATAAGCAACAACAGTAACAGAAAAAAAAATTAACAAAAGTTTTACAACACTTTCTTCAAATGTCAGTAACTAATTTCATATTGGTATTGGAATAAATTAATATATTGTAAAAATGCCATTAGCTTTTATTATCTCCCTGGTCCTATTGGACTTAAAAGAAACAAGCTTTGAGGCGACAGTAGTAGGTAACTTGTACAATTCTTCCAAGATACGTTTCTCAAGTTCTTCCTCGGAGCTTATTGGACACTCAGTGATTTGTCATTTTGAATCATCCTACAGGTATTTAACCCTTCAAATGCTCTGAGCCCCTATATATGTAGGGCGTGAAAAGCAATGCCCCCAGCACTCAAGACGCATATATGGAGTCTGCACTTGCCACCATCGGCTTAACTCATTTTTAAATCATTCAAAAATTTCGATCATCAGCTTTTCGTATTCCTTCCCTCCTAAAATGGTCAATGGTTGAAGGGGCATAGAAAGAGAGGAAACATTTATTTTAAAACAATAGGAAAAGTGGTATAGAAGGAATGCTGAGGGCCGCTGAGACCGGGAGTGTCTCGATTTTATCTCACAGTTACAGTGTACGCAGGGCCTGCCCTTCACATCTGCGGAAAAGCTCTTCCAGCACCACAGTTAGAGGTTACAGGGTTAATGAGGTTCATGTGGGGAGATTGAGGAAGAGGACTAGCCAATTTTGGGCATTTGTAAAAGTACCAAGTTCCAGCGATTGGATTACTGGCTACTTACTGTGTTAGGTAATTGTCCAGACAGAAATGGAACTTAGCCTTGATTCCTAAACTGACTGTACTTAGTATTTTTTATTTTCAGAATGTCACAATACATTGCTGCATTCATTTCCCTATCAATGTAAGACAATTGTCCACCACCTGCAGCCACCATATACTCCCACACCATAAAAGAGCCTCCACGTGTTTCATTATAGGCCTTATTATATATTATTATATTATAGGTTTTTCCAAAGCCTCGTATTTTCCTCCATTTTAAAAAAAATAAATTATGATAAGAGTTTGGTATATATATATATATATATACATATGTAAAGATGAAATGGTTGGGATTCAGCTAAAGAAACCTCAATATGATTTTTGTTAAAAAAAATCTATATTTTGGAAGTTTCGGCTACTCATTGGTAGCCTTCGTCAGCTAAAATGACAAGAAAAACAGAAATTAATACAAAAAAAAGTTTATAATTGAGATAAGTAATAGAACTATAAATACACTTAACTTATTATAAAAGAACAATTTGGTCTAAAATGCTTAGAATGAGTAGAATGAAAATCAAAAGAAACATAACAAAAAAAAGAAGAAGAAAGGCTGTTATATTGAAGTTTATATAAGTATAAAGGTGCTAATAGTAACATAAATTAATTATAACAAACAAATAAGATACTACATACCTATGGAAATGCCTGGAGGCAGAGGAAGACCAATGTTGACAGTTAAGTAACCATTGTGGAAGTGTCTAAGAAAAAAGGAATTTACTAGGGAAAATGAACAACAAACCAGGTGGTGGGAGGTCGGTAGGGATCAAAGGCCTGTTTATGACATTTTATGACAGGAAAGGAGAGAAAGGTGTTAATGGAAGGATACACAAGGGGCATGGGAAAATACTAGGTGGGAGGTCGGGAGAGTTTTTGAAAAATATTAGCGTACATAAGGGGAAATACCTTGTTTGTCAGTTTTGTAGTTTATATTGTATAACAATAGATACTTCCACAATGGTTACTTAACTGTCAACATTGGTCTTCCTCTGCCTCGAGGCATTTTCATAGGTATGTAGTATCTTATTTGTTTGTTATAATTAATTTATGTTACTATTAGCACCTATATACTTATATAAACTTCAATATAACAGCCTTTTTTCTTCTTTTTTTTGTTATGTTTCTTTTGATTTTCATTCTACTCATACTAAGAATTTTAGACCAAATTGTTCTTTTATAATAAGTTAAGTGTATTTATAGTTCTATTAGTTTCTATTAGCTGACGAAGGCTACCAATGAGTAGCCGAAACATCCAAAATATAGATTTTTTTTAACAAAAATCATATTGAGGTTTCTTTAGCCGAATCCCAACCATTCCATCTTTACTTATCACCTCGACGACTAACTATCTAATCATCACGATATATATATATATATATATATATATATATATATATATATATATATATATATATATATATAGTTATTCAAGACATTGGCTTATTATTGTTTCTAAATCTCACAAGAAATTGTGATTTTTATCAATAAATATGGGCGTACAGAAACTTTTGTTACTTACTGTATATTCATTGTAAGACAAATAATAAAGCAAGAGCACACCGACAGAGTGATAAACAGGGACACCATCTTAAAATAAAATAAAGTGTGAGCTTACAACGAAGTGTGCAAGGTTAGGTTGTTCCCACTTGTATGTGAAGTCAATTTTCTCAGGCTCTGACATATATTCGGTGACCACCTCCAAGTCAGGGAAGAACTCGTCTTTAATGCATTTCTCACGTATTTTCATTTCTAAAGCCAAATCACTAATGAAATTCAAAATAATTATTAAGACAATCAATCGTAGATATCAAAATTAAACAAATAAATACCAATTAAATCATAAATTCAAATTGAAGACATCGAGCAATTAGAGCCTACATGAATATGATCAGGTTAACCATTCATTTTCCAGATATTTTTTTAGGGGCTCTATAATATTGCATTGAATTAATTTAAATAATGAAAAGCCACCACCAAAGTGAGAAATGAACCCACGATCTTTGGCAAAGGGTGTTAAGTGCCCACGGCCAACAGGCCTCCAAACATTATTTTGTGTTTCTTTAAATGAATTAATTAGATAAGCTATTTCCATTCTAAATGTCCAAAAATCATACTAGAAAATTAAATGAAGCTAAAATTAAGGAAAATGAGTACTTACTTGTTAAGATATTTTTTTGACTGCAATTGCTCGAAGAAATAGTCATTACTCCAATTAACAAATCTGAAATCGAATTATTTGTATCATTCACCAAGTTATTTATAAGAAATAAATTGTCAACTTTATAAAAATTTGTATGAGCTGAACATCTATAAGACACAATTAATCACAATCTTCTTTCCTGTTTTCTTACAAAATGTGGTTTCCTCCAGCTGAATCCATCGGATTATCAACCTCAGAATTGGCTACTGATAACCGCAAATAGAAAGAGATTGTTTTGTTTTTTTTAAATATATCTATTTTATTATGAATACAGTTACATGCTTGAACGAGTATTTTTAGCAATACACTTCATGAATCATATTGAATACTTGAGCTTTTGACTATTTGTAATCTATGAAATCGGTTTTCATATACATAATATTATTCATTTATTAATGGCCATCCACTACCAACGCAATTTGCTCTATATTTTTTTTTTTTACATATACATCCAATCATAACCACAAATATGCCATTAGAATTATAAATATACATCCAATACTATAAATAATTACACACCTACATACGTAGTTATATACACTTATACATTTCTATAATATTACGTATAATTCTAATTATAACTACAAATAGAAGTACCCAAGAAAAAAATATAAAAACCAAAACAAATCAAATACTCTAAGAATGACATGCAAGGCATTGAAAACTTTAGAGTAATTACATAATAATTTATTATTATTTTTTATTTGTGCATCACAGCTTTCACTATATCAGGGAATAAAAACGTTAGCCGTTTAAAGAAATGGTAAAACAACAATAAGCGAAAAAACAAATTACTAAATTTTTATATATTTAAGATGTTTAATTATTGCTTCAATATGTTGGCTATCATCTGTTATAAGCTCGTTCAGGTTGGTATGTTTGTTTCTTTCCACAGGTATGTCTAAATGTTCTCGTGGTCTGCAGTTTGTCAGCAGATGTTTTATCCTCAGTATTTCATTACATTGTTCACAAATAGGTCTGTTCTGTTTAGTCATATGGTGCCCATGAGTAACCAGGGTAAGTCCAATACGAAGTCGAGTCAGTACGGCTTCTTCCCTCCGAGTACTTCTTCTGCTAGATGGTCATTCCGCTACTATTGGTTTGATCTGTCTTAGTTTGTTTTTCTATGTCCCAGTCCAAGAGTCTTACCAAAGAAAATAATTAACAGTGACGGGGTCTCCCGTGGTCTAGTGGCTAGCGAGCTAGATTCATAAGCGGGAGATGGTGGGTTCGATCCCCACCGGCGCCAGAAATGTTCTCATCTCAGGGCTCGCTGAGAAAATTCCTGGCTGCACCCTGGATGTCGGCGCTAATAGCCATGATTTGTTGATGCGCCGTAAAAAAAAAAAAAAAATTAACAGTGACTATAATTTATAGATATATATCCAAACAAATAAATATTTAAAATAGTGAAGTAAAGCCAAAGTAACTAAATTGCATTGTAACATATCAAATACATTATTTTAATAAGCATATCCAGGAGTCAAACAGACACACGGTAAACGGGAAAAAAGGCTTCTTTAAGCAAACGCGAAGCCACTCACCGCTGAATAATTTCACTGTCAGGTATTGACTGTATGAACTTTAGAGCATCCTGTTTATTAAGTTTCTGAATTCCGGTGTTGTAATCAGAACCAACGAGGAGGGAATAACCAATAAGTTTAGTTCTTGTCAGGCCAAGCTTCTTTTCAATTACTTCCATTGAATATCTATCACAAGTATAGCTGGGTGACATCTGAAAGTTCCTATAAACTTCATGGGCTCCGTAAAGAAACGCATCACTGTCCTGAGTGATAATTCCATCGGCTATCTAAAATTATATAAATCAGGTTTATTATTACAATTAACAGTCTAAATAAAGACTAATATAAGTTAATGTATAGAAGTGAATGAGTCAAAAAGAAAAATCAATATTACCCCAAGCTTATTGAGATGTGCACAAAAGGCTTCAGCTTCTCCAGGACCTTTTACACACTTTATTCCGAGAGCTCCAAGAAGGTCCACGCACTGGAAACATACATTCTTCATTCTTAAACAAGTTTTGAAAATATTGGCTGTCTTTATAGAAAAAAAGGCAAACTAATGTAAAGACATCAGGGGAATAGTAAAAGTTCATAAAAATAATTTGATATATTTTTTACCTGCTTTTGCAATGCAGCTAATCTAGAACGTGTGACAGCTTTATCTTTGCCTTCAAAACAATCTTTACCTCTGTTTAATCTGTTTCTTATTGTTGAAGTCTTCAAATCTGGTGCTTTGCCTTCCAGAACAAATATAGGTTTGACTCCCAACAAAAGCAAGTATGACGTCCGAAAAAATATATTCCTGCAATGACATTAGTACAGAGTATATTATAAGCGTAACAGTTTAATGTCACAGTAAATACTAAATTAATACCTCAAATACATATTGGCTTGTGAGGTGTATACCGATTGGGAGTCGCATATCCAAGCACTAAGATCAATAGCAATGACCTTATTTTCAAGTTCCCAGAGAGATTTCTTCTCGCAGACTGGAGAAATTATTGACCACAAGTCTTTAACTCCCATCCTAAAACTATTTACTATACAACCTTATCGATAAGAGATACAACAAATTTAAAATATTTCTAACGGAAATAAATCGACATAATAATCGATCAAAGTGAGCAGATATGAAACGGGTTTGATGACGTCACTCTAATCATTAACAACAACACTTTCAAAATTTAAGTTTTCTTCTACTTCGCTTTACCGAATATTACACAAGATAAGAACCGTTTTTTTTTTTTTTTTTTTTAGTGAATGTAATAAGCTTTCGAATGGTTTCTTTCCACTTACCGAGAATTCCCATCCGTTTTGGGAAAATTAAAAAAAAAACTCATATCTGTTTATAACATTTTTGTTTTTAATACTTCCTCAAACCAAACGTAACCAAATTTTTGTTTTTGTCTTAGTTTGCATAAATGTGAAAAGTCCTGAATTTTTTGTAAAACAATACGCTACTTTGGAGTAACCAAAATTAAAATCCCAGAAAAGTCTAGTGTTATCCACTTTTCGCGAAATTGGTTATAGATATGACCTTGAAAATGGCTTTATTTCATTCCCAGGTCAACTTACCTATTGAAAGTTTTATAAACGCAAGTGCTACGATTTCTTTTCGCGCTACAATACTGTACTGTTTAAGGACCTTGACCTTTTGTTAGTAGAAAAGTATTTTTGTAACAAATTCCCTAAGCCCATTTTTGAGGCCGCTAGAGAGCGAACTGACAAACAAAAAAATAGGGTAAATCTGAAGGAGAGCGTCCTCCGCACCGATTTTCTTCAAAGTTTGCACTATAACGTATTTTGATGCACTAAACAAGAATCCATTGAGAAAAAAAAAGTTGTTCTCAACTAGGAAAGAAGTTATTTTTTAAAAAAGTTCACTGTTATGAAGGTTACAAACGATCGCATAAACAACGTACTTGTAAACGACTTTTGGGCATAGAATTCTATTAATTTCTGCAAGTTGGATTGGCTAGGGGTTTGATATCTTCTTGAGCGAGCGGAAACGCATAGCACATATGCCCTCAATAGTCATGAAAAAGAAATTTGACTCATTTTTCATTGTAAGATTTGTTTATTACTACATATCTTCTGAATTTAGTATTGCTTTTTCAGTCACTCAAAAATACCTCACCTCTTTCGAATTGTATGTGTTTTAACTTATATGTATCGTATCTACGCTACCCAACAAATATTTATGGCTTTTGTTTTATACCAAACTTTTTTTTCTGAATAATATATCGTAATATACAATGACATAACATTTATTCAATTTTTTTATGTATTTAATTCCATTTAAAATAAAATTATACTGTTGCTGATCCATGGTGTACAGTGAAGAGGTGAGATGTTTGTACCTCTGTGATAGATAAAGAGGACTTTTTTGACACTGGCACAAAAAATAAATCCTACATTCCTAAAGTTGTTTTAAAACAGACTTTTATGACCCCAGATACCAGGGATATAAAAATAGGTATTAGTAAATTTTTATTTTATATAAGATTCATAAGTAAGATGTTTGGAAGATATAGAATAAGATGTAGCTAGATTTAGCATGCTGGATTATCATGGGGAAGATGTCAGTCCGAGTCAAGACTGTAGCAGGTTGATTTCATTCAGCGTTGGGCTTGCTGAAAAAAGTCCCTAACATGGGTGTTCAGAAAGTGCGTCAATTAGTAGATAGCCCGGTGCTAATGTCCTAGAAGCTGTAAACAAAATAAATAAATAAATTTAAAACCTGGCTAAGGTTATCAGACTTTAGGACGATGTCCAAGCAGTCCCTAAAGGCTGGAAATACCTGCTGATGGCTTGGATTGAATATTTTCTTCTCCAAAGATGAGCAGTCCAAGAGGCTGCTTGGACACTGGTGTGATCACTTGGTTGGCTTCTGGCTGCCTCTCAGACCTCTTGGGCATGATACGTGTTATTTGTGGATGCACACAGAAGAGAGGATGGGTCTTTTTCATATTAAGGCTGTGAGTTACTTTTTATCACCAAATGATTACTTAAAAAATAATCGCTATAATTAATATATGATTATGTAATTATTTTAACTGGAAAAAAAGCAGACATGTCTTCAAATATTTGTTGAAATAAATTTTTGTTACTGTTCCTTTGTCTCCATAAAAATTTGCACAAATAAGAATCGAAGAGAACCCTCCTTGTGCCACACATTTTCTGCTTTACTACAAAAAAAATAAAAAAAAAACTTAAGTCAATAAAATTCATCATGTCTCCCTATGATCTAGTGGCTAGATGCCTTAGATTTTCATGCGGGAGATGGTGGGTCTGAGTCCCACCGGGAGCAGGAATTTCCATCTCAAACTATCGAACATGAAAAAACTCGTTTTTCAGATTCAAAACTTTGCTCTTGGATTGTGGACGATACGGCTTGTCGCAACTCTAACCTCTTTAGAATAGCCTTTAATAAAGTATTGAATAAGGCCATTTAACAATATATTACTTTGTCAATGGATAGAATATGTTCATTCTCTAGTTTGCTCTGATTTGATAGTTTGGCATGGTAGGGACGATATATTCAAGGAAATACCTTCGTAATAAAGTTTGCAGGTGTCATATGGTTTCATTTATTAAAAAAAAAAAAAAAAGAAAAAAAAAAAAAGAAAAAAAAAAAAAAAGTAGCATGATGATTACTTTTAAAGTAATCATTCGGTGATAAAAATTGGCAGCCTTAATGTAAAAAAGACCCGAGAGGATTTTATAGAAAAAATAATGCAACTACTTCCACAAAGATATTTATTTACAAAATTTTATTAAAACTTTTTACATAGATCTTGCTTTTATTATAAAAGTAAAAAATTACAAATTTCCTGATTTGTAGAACACGATAGGAATAAAAGTTAAAAAAAAAAAAAAAAAAAAAAAAAAAAAAATCACAGTTTCTAAAATTATCAATTTTACAAACACCTTAAAAGTTATCTATAAATAATAATACTGGTTCAAAATCAGGTACTTTAAATGATAAACAGAGCTAAACCCTTTTCCATAAGCAGACTAAATTATTATTTGTGACTGCAACGATGTAGTTACCACTACAGTGGATTGCTACTTTATCAATGACTATGTCGTAAACATCCAAGTTCAATTTCCTTTTTTTGTCATTGTAATGATCTGTGACAATCGGCCAAGGTAAAATAGCAGTAGGTTTTGTGATTTCATTTTTATTGTAGGCAAGAGAGGACAAATCATACAACCAAATCGATCCTGTGTCGTCACCACAAGAGAGAATCTGTGATTCTGAAAAAATAATAAATTCATCATTAGAAATAAGTTTCTAAAAGATATATAAATACCAATGGTAGATCATTCTTAAAGTGAAATATATCAAGGCTTTCCAACTTTTACTAAACTATAAATGTAAGAAATACTGAAAACTACGAAATAATCTCTGTCTTTTGAAAAAAATGTTACAATCAATTATTATAATGAATTTGAGTGAAGTACCTCCCTCCCTCTATAGGAAGGATACCCGCTTATGAGGTTGATCTTATGATGCAATCCGGAAGTGCCGACTAGAAAATTTCACTTTCAGATCGCATAGATCACGAAAATAACGGTGGTTTGACAGTTCGCTCTCTCAAATTTTTGCCATAGAATAGAAGATAAAATAATATATACATTGTTGTGATATCATCCAACATAAAAATTTTCATAAATAAATAATATAATTTATATACATTCTGAATTAAATAAAACATTTGGCACAGAAACTTACTATTTCGTTGAAATATACAATATCAAATTAACAAAGTTTACCATTCATAACATCCAGAAGAATGTTACCAGGAAGGAGTTAATCCTCTGTACCATAAACCTTTACCCTGCGGCAATCAACACAAAAGACTGCCTGAGATACATGTGCAATCAAAAATGTCTATACCTGAACTCAAAGCTAGCCGACGGAACAAAGAGCTTTTCAAGACAACAAATCTAGCCGACGGAACGAAGAACTTCCAGAAAACCTCTCTTGATGGAAGTTAGAAAAATTAATTTAGGAGCTGGCTGTCTTCGGCAAAGCACCGTGGGAAGGTCCAGAGTTTGGAAAAAGCATATAAAAAAATATCATTACAATATACAGTAGAGTCTCCCTTATCTGGCAGTCTCTTAGAGGAATGAGTTCCTAGAAAACCTTCCCTTCCTAGCTAGCCAATCATTTTATTCGGGGTATTTCATTGAATGGAAGTCAAAGAAGGCATATACGTGTCGTTTTAGAGGCAGGAAATTGTGTTTCTACTTAGAAAAAGAATGTTTCTAATAAGACACCTGCGGCTTGAACGCCTGATATACAACAGCAAGGATTTACACATTTTGAATTTATTTTATAATTCTACCTAAATTTTACTTAAATATGCAAATGAGATAAATAAATAAATATATTAAAAATATCCTCAAATAATAAGGTTGTTCAAATACATTAGTGGACGCCTCTAACTGAATTCTCTAATCCAGCGTTTTCTCTAATCCGACTGTACAAAGACCCGACGACGACGGATTAGGGAGAGCCTACTGCATATGTAAATTATGAAAAAGCTTTGTGCTTAAAACCATCGTAGAAAAGATTCAAAACAATGATTTTGCTAAACTCAAGTGATTTAGGCATAACAGATAAAGAAAATGTAAACACATACCAATACTAACACCCATGAACATGAAGTAGTTGTCTGTATCACTCCATTTCAAAACATGAAGTGGTTCTAATTCAAACGTAATTATGTCTTTATTACTATCCAAGGCTGCCTTTAGTTGCTTCAAATCGCATACGTATATGCATCCATGAAGAACATACTTGCAAGCAAACAGACCATCCTTCAGACATTCCACAGCATCCACTAAATCACTAGAATTTCTTTGATGTTGACTGGTTAGATTGAGCTTAATTCCATCTTGCCTGCGAACAAATATAGAATAATGCAATACATTATATATATATATATATATATTTATATATATATATATATATATATATATATATATATGTATATATATATATATATATATATATGTATATATATATATATATATATATATATATATATATATATATATATATGTATATATACACACTAGCTGACCCGGCGAACTTCGTACCGCCTAACAGTCGATTCTTTAATTTTTTTTTTCTTTTAATACTTATTCTGCTATTTGGAACACCGAGTCAGGTAGTAAGATAAAGAAAAAGAAAAAACAAACTTAATAAGTCAACAATTACATTTTGTCAAAAAATAAAAATTATAAAACACTTAAAATTCTTTTAATAGTCACTAAAAATCACAATGAAAATTACAATATCATATTTCTTATTATGATACCTACTTATTATATTTCATTTTATTTTTACTTATTCTAAATTAAGTTTCATTTTTATTGTAGTACTTAATGGTACACGATATTTTTTGTTTCATTACCTGACGCGTAAACAAATGGAGCAGATGGTTTTCCAACACGGAAACAGGCAACATACAATTGACCATGCGAGAAACATGGGTTTTCTAGATTAATACCACAAACACATAATGACTGCCCCTGGGATTTGTTTATAGTCGAACTGAGTTCATAGGTCCAATAGCAACACAGTTGCAGGCACTGTAATCAATTGACAGCAGCTCGATTCACACTTGCACCATTATTAGTCGAATGTCGCGCTTCACGGGTCTGTCTTAACCGAATTCTTTCACGTTCATTGTGATTTTCACGTTCCTCGGCAGTACAATTAGATTGATAATTAATTTCTTTTTTTTTTTGATTCTTTGAATTTCGGGTTGTTTGCCTAAATTTGTCCGCCGCCTTATAGGAGGCATATTTAGTAAGTCACAAACACACAACACTTTAGTAATTTTATAGAAATTTGTGGCTTTTAGATTTAGTAATATTATAGATGCAAAGCAAAGAGATGTTTAAATTTCAAGTAAAATTTTTCCACAGACAATTTATATTTTACCAAAGACAATTTGTTTTAAAGTAATGTTACCATTGTATAAAATTTGACAAATATTGACATTAATATTTATACGATACTAATGTCACTCAATTGTTTTGCCTTCCCAGAACCCCTCCACTAATACTTAAACTTTATGGTATGGTAATAAGTTCTAATTGACCTTTAAGTATTATTTCGAATCTTTTGTATGGGAATAAAGAAAAGTGGGTCTTTTTTACTTCGTTAACGCAAATATAAATTCATTTTAATTGCATTATTAACATGTGATTCTATTGTCACCTAGTGATTACTTGTTCTTATTTATTTAATTTTTTTTGCTTATACATAAATAACTTAATACGTTAACTGTTAAAAACATTATAATTGAGAACATATGTTTTTATTTAAAAATGAATTTGCGTTAAGGAAGTGAAAAAGACCCGAAAAGTGATGTTTTTAGACTTTTTCAGGCAATTTTTTAAATTTTTCTCTCCGTAAGAACCATCCTCGTACTTCAGGGAATATTATAAAAAAAGAATTAGCGAAATCGGTTCAGTTGTTCTTGAGATTTGTGCTTACCAAAACATGTAGCGATTCATTTTTATATAATAGATACACAAACACGTTAACTGTTAAAAATATTATAATTGAGAACATATGTTTTTATTTAAAAATGAATTTGCGTTAAGGAAGTGAAAAAGACCCCAAAAGTGTTGTTTTTAGACTTTTTCGGGCAATTTTTTAAATTTTTCTCTCCGTAAGAACCATCCTCATAGTTCAAGGGATATTATAAAAAAAGAATTAGCGAAATCGGTTCAGTTGTTCTCGAGATTTGCGCTTACCAACACATTTAGCGATTCATTTTTATATAATAGATATATTGTAGTGATATCCCAACTATCATCAAGAAATATCTTACTACATCGTAGTAATATGGAATGCTGACATAACAAAAATTTCCTTAATCTAAAATCAAGAAGGCATCTCCACCCTGGAGATCGTCAGTTGTTTCTTTAGAGAGAAGCTAGTCTGCTCATATTTGGTGGCTAACAGTGTCTTACTAGGTTGTTGGAATCTCATTGGGAGGGTTTTGAAAGAGTCATATTGGGATCTATTGTGAACTGTGGCTGTGGCAGTGGATGTAAGTGAATTTTTGTTAAATTGTATACATTTATATTGTTTTGTTGTAGTAAGGTTCGTATAGCTAGCCATGTTATATTTTGAGATAACTCTAAATTGTATATGAAACCCATCACGACCCATTTTTAGTAAATATATTCAATTTCATTTTATTATATTTCAAACAAAATTAAATTAGTAAAAATTATATACATATATATATATATATATATATATATATATATATATATTGTCAGTGGTGGCGTATACTGTCCTGTATAATATAGAGTGGTTTAACCCTTACACATGAAGTAGCAATATGTTGGCGCATGCATAATATTCGAGTGACATGGGTGAGACTTCTGGGAAGAAGGTATTCTGGTCCTTCCTCTGTTGAAGAGCATGCTAGAATTCTGAGGAGATGGTGGGCCTTTTTCAAAATGATAGAATCAAACTTTCAGTGGGAGCTTCGCAGTTTCAGGTAAAATAAGTTTTCTTTCAATTGCACAAAGATGATGGGAAACATACGTGTGGAGGTTTTACACTAATTAAAGACTATATATAAATTACTAATAAATTAACACAAAAATTAAAAAAAAAATATTTAAGTTAATTGATAATTGTAGTTTAAATTATTTGGAATTAATGTTTTCTTTATTGGTAGTGTAATAATTATTATTTCTAATTAAACAAGAAGTAACTGGGCAATTTGTAAATGAAAGACGTTAGAGAGGAACTAAATAAATCAATTTGGAATAGCGTAATAGCTTGGAACGTAGAGCGAGAATGGAGCGTTTAGGAGCTAATAGCCCCGTCTAAGGAGAGAGATGGGGTGAAAGCAGCGCTGTCTGAAGGAGTGACAAGCCCGAGTTTAGTACAGTCTGGAAGGGGTTAAAACTTGGTCATTAGGGCCTCGCAAGGGGCTTTGCCTTGTTAAAATAAAAAAAAAAAAAAAGAAAGTGGAATATGCTTTAGCTGCTAAATTTTAACACACCCAACAAGCTGAAATAGTTTCACTACTACTGTTTTGGCCATACTTTGGGGTCACATTTTTCATTTTACTCCCATTAAATGTTTTCGGGTAGTTAGGTCAAGCCAAAGCCTTTTCCATGCTTGAATTCAAATCTTAAACATTACGGTAACCTCGTCTGGTGTCAGGCAAGTACAATGCTCTGAATGAATGTATGTGTATGTGTGTGTATATATATATATATATATATATATATATATATATATATATATATATATATATATTGTAATGATATATTACATTCTCGAAAATATTTTCTAATTCATATAACCATCGATATTTTGAAAAGCCCGCGCAAATCACAAACCATGTATACAATTAACATCGTATTATATACGATCAAAATTAATAATATTTTTGGACAATACTGATGTACAATATACACATTAAATGTACATTCAGATGATAATAAATTAATTATTTGAATTACAAAAATATAATTATTATTTTCTATATATAAGCCGGCAAAACTGCGGAAGTTAGAAAAAAAAGACGCCAAACTTTCCCGCTCGAATGGCGTCAGTTGATTCCCAGCAGCCCTGGAATGCGGAGCTAGAGTCTATCGCTAGCCACAGAGAATACAGAGTGCAGTCCATTGTTAATTATCATAGAAGACGGAGTGAGAAGACAACAGAATCCAGAATTTCAAGATATCCATTCTATGCACGAGACCTGGCAAGAAAGCGTATCACCTTGAAGAAGGAATTACTGAAGCGCAGTATATTGAAGCTTTATTGGAAGCAAATTAATTTAGAGGTAAAATTATTTTTTTTGTAATTGTTAATTCTTTTATTGTCATTTGTTTTATTTTTATGTTGGTGTTTGTATCTCAAGATTGTCTAAAAATAAATATTATATTATTCATTCACTCGGAACTTTAATCCCTGAGATTAAGTCAAATTAATATAATAAAACTTATTAAAATCTTTTTATCATTTTATAAAAATAAAATCATAACATTATTGGCGACCCAACGTGGCGCATTCTTTTTATAAAAAAAAAAATCATAACATTAATGGCGCCCAACGTAGACGGCCGAGTGAATTGTAGATAAAAATTGTAAATAAATATTAAAAATAAAAGATAAAATTTAAAAATAAAAATGTCTCTAAATAATATAGAACAAAATCAGAATAACGGAGACGAAAATAGGGTGGAATCGCCGAATTTTGAATATTTTACAACACAAAATAGGGAAATAAATAACGTGAGAGAAATGTATGAGAACGAATTGCAAGCGGGTGACGCAACATTCCGAGAATCATCGGAGGGTTCCTTAGCAACAACGGAAATTCTATCGAATGGTGGGAATCGTACTCCGGAAAGGGATAATGAGATGCATCCTCAAGGCTTAGAAGAAATGATGAGGTTATTATTCCAACAACTGAAGTTCGATTTAAGTAAGAGTATTTGCAATATTAAGCATGAAATAAATCAAGAAATAAGTAAAAATAATAAAAAATTGGAAAATAAAATAGATGCAAATAGAATAGAACAAAATAAAGAACTAAGTAAAAACCATAAAATATTAGAAAGTAAAATAGATGCAAATAGAATAGAACAAAATAAAAAATTGGATGATTTATGTAATGCTTTAAATAATATGGGTGAAAATCAAAATGAAGAGACGATAGAGTTGGAAAAATCGAATAATAACCTTTTTAATAAAAATAATATAAGTAGTGAAGGAATTATTGAGATTAATGAAAATAATAACGAAAATTTAATTAAAAATACCGAAAATGATGATACATTAATAAATAATGACAATTTAAATGAAACAATAAAATACAGTTTAAATAGTAATGAGGGTAGTAATGACCAGATATTTGAAGATGATAAAATATTGATTAAAAATAAAAATGACTATAATTGTCTAATAAATGAAGATAATACAATTCAAGAATTATTAAGTGAATTACGGCGCTAATGGCCAAGATGTAGATGCGCCGTAAAAAAAAAAAAAAAAAAAAAAAA
Organism: Gonocerus acuteangulatus; assembly: GCA_946811695.1. Lineage (NCBI taxonomy): Eukaryota > Metazoa > Arthropoda > Insecta > Hemiptera > Coreidae > Gonocerus > Gonocerus acuteangulatus. The sequence goes on from OX328129.1 coordinate 66,260,858, forward strand.
AAAAAAAAAAAAAAAAAAAAAAAAAAAGTCAATTAAATAATGATAATGAGGGTACAAATGAAATAATTAATAATAAGATAATTAATGATAATTTCAGAAATATAATAAGGACAGAAGTTATAAATAAGATTGCGAAACAAAATAACATTAAAAAATTAACGGATGACTACAAATTTATTATAAACATAAGAGGCTATAATACACGAAATGAAAATATTCCAAAGAAGAAGCTGAATAAAAATGTTAATAAAGATAATCATTTAAAGATTTTGAATGTCAAATGTGGAAAGAGAATAAAAATTCTTTATAAATATAAAAGACAACTTGGGACAAACAAAATTTCAAAGCTAAATCGGCCTCCAAGGAAAAGAATAAAACACTTTTATAGAAAGAAATTGGACAGCTGCAAAATAAACTATTAAGGACCAGGCATAAATTCAAGGCAATTGTTAAACTTAGTTTTAGATTAGTGTGTTTGTATAAAATAAGTATTAGTTTAGCATTTTGAATAAAATAAGATTTATTTTAGTATTAAATCAAACTGATAAAAAATATAATTAAAAATTAATATAAATGTTGAAATCGCATTACTTTAGGATAAGAAAATTTTGATATTATGTAAAATTAATAAATTTAATAATAATGGTTTTTGTATATTAAAATAAACTTATTTCAATAAAGATCATTAGTTTAGCCTAAAATAAATTTGATAATCATAAAAATAATTTAAAATAAGTATATTAATAAAATACTATATTCATATAATCAAAATAATTAAAAATTATGAAACGAAGTAAGCTATAAAAATTTAAAAATAATGTAATACACTTAACAATATTCTGTATTCCGAAACTCCAAATTAATGAGGACTAAAAACATTTTTTTTTTTAATTTTTTTTTTTTAGACAGGAGTGCAAATGTAATGATATATTACATTCTCGAAAATATTTTCAAATTGAAATAACCATCGATATTTTGAAAGCCCGCGCAAATCACAAACCATGTATACAGTTAACATCGTATTATATACGATCAAAATTAATAATATTTTTGGACAATACTGATGTACAATATACACATTAAATGTACATTCAGATGATAATAAATTAATTATTTGTATTACAAAAATATAATTATTATTTTCTATATATAAGCCGGCAAAACTGCGGAAGTTAGAAAAAAAAGACGCCAAACTTTCCCGCTCGAATGGCGTCAGTTGATTCCCAGCAGCCCTGGAATGCGGAGCTAGAGTCTATCGCTAGCCACAGAGAATATAGAGCGCAGTCCATTGTTAATTATCATAGAAGACGGAGTGAGAAGACAACAGAATCCAGAATTTCAAGATATCCATTCTATGCACGACACCTGGCAAGAAAGCGTATCACCTTGAAGAAGGAATTACTGAAGCGCAGTATATTGAAGCTTTATTGGAAGCAAATTAATTTAGAGGTTAAATTATTTTTTTTGTAATTGTTAATTTTTTTATTGTCATTTGTTTTATTTTTATGTTGGTGTTTGTATCTCAAGATTGTCTAAAAATAAATATTATATTATTCATTCACTCGGAACTTTAATCCCTGAGATTAAGTCAAATTAATATAATAAAACTTATTAAAGTAATTAAAATCTTTTTATCATTTTATAAAAATAAAATCATAACATTATTGGCGACCCAACATGGCGCATTCTTTTTATAAAAAAAAAAATATCATAACAATATATAGAATAATTCACCATAGAGGAATTAAATCGGCTTTATACATTCATTGAGACTACCTGTAAGAAATTTCACTCTCTTAGTCAATGAGTAGATTCACAATATCAACAATTTTTCCCTGTTTTAGTTTCAGTTTTAGTTTTTGTATTTTTTTTCTATTTTGAAGCGCACATTAAATAACATATTTTGATAACACTGATAAATTTAAGGTAATATTGACAAGTGTTTTATTATTAAAAAACATTATAAAAATAATCTTACAAATTTTTAGTATAAATGTATGATTAATATAAATATCAGGCTGTACCGTATGAAATATCAGTTTTGTTTACTTTGCGATTTAATCCTTTCCCTTTTTTTTTTCATTATTTACAAACATCATTGTTATTCAAATAGAATTAAAGCTCTTTTATTCCTATTATTTAATCAGTAACTTGTGTACTGTGTTGTGAGAACAATCCTCTGAGAAAAAATAAAACAAATTATGACTTAAACGGAAATCCGTATTATTTTTCTTTATGAATTTAAGCTCGGTCATAGCGCTGCTGAGGCGTGTATGAACATTAACACGGCGTTCGGGGAGGGAACGGTGAATGAATGAACTGTTTACCAGTGGTTTTCCAGGTTTCGAAGTGGAAATTTTGACCTTGACAACGAGGAGTGAGGAAGGCCAGAAACCAAGCTTGACAATGACCACCTGAAAGAAAGGGTTGAAGCTTGTCCCTCAAAAAGCACTAGGGAATATGCCAAAGAACTCGGAGAAGGAGCCACGACAGTTTCAAGACATTTGAAGGAAATCGGCAAGTCCAAAACTGACATTTCATACGGTACAGCCTGATAACATATATAATATAATAAATGTATGAAAGATGTAAATTATATATTAAGTTAACTTTAAAAATATATAAAATTTATATTGTCATTTGCTGTGAAATTGTTAAAGTATTATAGCGTTTACCAGACTCAAAATGGAAAGAAACAAAGTGTCTAATATTGATATTATTTGCACAAATAAATATCTATCTATTTATCTATGTAAATATATATATATATATATATATATATATATATATATATATATATATATATATATATATATATATATATATTGTTATGATTTTTTTTTATAAAAAGAATGCGCCACGTTGGGTCGCCAATAATGTTATGATTTTATTTTTATAAAATGATAAAAAGATTTTAATTACTTTAATAAGTTTTATTATATTAATTTGACTTAATCTCAGGGATTAAAGTTCCGAGTGAATGAATAATATAATATTTATTTTTAGACAATCTTGAGATACAAACACCAACATAAAAATAAAACAAATGACAATAAAAGAATTAACAATTACAAAAAAAATAATTTTACCTCTAAATTAATTTGCTTCCAATAAAGCTTCAATATACTGCGCTTCAGTAATTCCTTCTTCAAAGTGATACGCTTTCTTGCCAGGTCTCGTGCATAGAATGGATATCTTGAAATTCTGGATTCTGTTGTCTTCTCACTCCGTCTTCTATGATAATTAACAATGGACTGCGCTCTATATTCTCTGTGGCTAGCGATAGACTCTAGCTCCGCATTCCAGGGCTGCTGGGAATCAACTGACTTGACTCCGTACTCCTCGGAGGATAGCTGTGAACTGACACCTTTTTAGCGTGAAAGTTTGGCATCCTTTATTTCTAACTTCCGCAGTTTTGTTGGTTCATATATAAAGATAATAATTATGTTTTTATAATACCAAATAATTAATTTACCATCATCTGAATGTACATTTAATATGTATATATTGTACATCAGTATTGTCCAAAAATATTATTAAGTTTAAGCGTATATAATACGATGTTATTTGTATACATGGTTTGTGATTTGCACGGGCTTTTCAAACTATCGATGGTTATTTGAATTTAAAAATATTTTTGAGAATGTAATATATCATTACATTTGCACTCCTGTCTAAAAAAAATAATTAAAAAAAAAAATGTTTTTAGTCCGGTATAAAATATAAATTGGAATTTTTAATTTGGAGTTTCGGAATACAGAATATTGTCAAGTGTATTACATTATTTTTAAATTTTTATAGCTTACTTTGTTTCATAATTTTTAATTATTTTGATTATATATGAATATAGTATTTTATTAACACGGCGCTAATGGCCAAGATGTAGATGCGCCGTAAAAAAAAAAAAAAAAAAAAAAAAAAGAAAAAAGTATTTTATTAATATACTTATTTTAAATGTTTATTATGATTATCAATTTTATTATAGGTTAAACAAATGATTTTTATATACTACCATTTTTATTTAATTTATATCAATTCTATAAATTATCAAAATTTCTTTTAGTCTAAACAAACACAATTTCAAAATGTCTACTAATTTTTAATTATTTTTATTTTATTTTTTTATTTATTTATTTATTTTTTTTTATCAATTTAGTCTTATATTAATATAAATCTTATTTTATTAAAAAATGCTAAACTAATAATTTTTATAAAAACACATTAATCTAAAGCTAAGTTTAACAATTGCCTTGAATTTATTCCTGGTCCTTAATATTTTCTTTTGCAGTTGTCCAATTTCTTTTTATAAAAGTGTTTTATTCTTTTCCTTGGAGGCCGATTTAGCTTTGAAATTTTTTCTATTCCAAGGTGTCTTTTATATTTATAAAGAATTTTTATTTTATTTCCAAATTTGACATTCAAAATCTTTAAATTATTATCATTATTAATAGTTCTATTCAGTTTCTTCATTGGTATATTTCCACTTCTTTTATTATAACTCTTTTCATTTATTTTGAATTTATAGTTATCAGATAATTTTTCAATTTTATTTTGTTTCATCATTTTGTTTATAAATTTTGTCCTTATTTTATTTTTGAAATTATCATTTATTAGCTTATTATTTATTTTATTATTCTTAACCTCATTTTCATTACTTAATTCACTTAATAATTCTTGAATTTTATTATCTTGATAGGTTAAACAATTAGTCATTTATATTTTTATTTTCTATAAATATTTCATCTTCTTCAAATATTTGGTCATTACTACCTTCATTACTATTTAAACTGTATTTTATAGTTTCATTTAAATTGTCATTATTTATTAATGTATCGTCATTTTCGGTATTTTTAATTAAATTTTCGTTATTATTTTCATTAATCTCAATAATTTCTTCACTACTTATATTATTTTTATTAAAAAGGTTATTATTCGATTTTTCCAACTCTTCATTTTGATTTTCACCCATATTATTTAAATATGCAAATAAATCGTCCAATTTTTTATTTTGTTCTATTCTATTTGCATCTATTTTATTTTCCAATATTTTATTATTTTTACTTAATTCGATCCTATTTGCGTCAATTTTATTTTCCAATTTTTTATTTTGTTCCAATAATAGCCTCATCAAATGTTCTAGGCCTTGAGGATGCATCTCATTATCCCTTTCGGAAGTATGATTCCTGCCATTGGATAGAATTTCCGTTGCTAAGGAACCCGCCGACGATTCTCTGAATGCTATTGCATCATCCTCCTGCAATTCATTTTCACGTGTTTCGACTATTATATTTATTTCTCCTGGTGTAAAAAATACGTATTCCGGTGATTCTACACTATTTTCTTCACCGTTATTTTGAATTTGTTCAATATTTACGTCAGACATTTTTATTATATAAAAAAAAATTATTTTTTAAAGGACCCCGCCCTTTCCCAATGGAAAATGGCTTTCGGTCAAATTGAACGAAACTATGCTCGTTGGATAGAGAAAGTCTTTCTGAACAAAAGTCTCCATTGGCACAAAACCCAAAAGTTGGAACTTTTGGTACTTTTGGGTATCCAAAGTTTTCCATTTTTGATTTTTGCAAAATCTCGAGATCTCTGGTTTGATGGTTTCCCAAGCCATTTGGCCAGTAAAAAAAATACTTATCAATCATTTTTCGAAGACCTTTTGAACGACACCACATTCAACACTTTTCATTTGCTATCGATCAGCTGCATCTAACGAATGATTCAGCAAGTAAGAAGTCGGATATTTGATGTTTTGATGATGACGAGAATATACCAAGGGGTTTGGGGTGGGGTAAGGGTGTGAGGCGAGGTTTCAGTGTATTGCCTTCGAAAATAACTTCAAATGAAAATGGATGGACGATAATTGCAAAAAAAGCTTCCCCCCCCCCCATCCCCGTGGGGGGGGGGGGTAGGAGTGTCGAATGTGGTGTCGTTCGAAAGGTCTTCAAAAAATAATTGATAAGTATTTTTTTTTACTGGCCAAAGGGCTTGGGAAACCTTCCAACCAGAGATCTCGAGATTTTGCAAAAATTAAAAATGGAAAACTTCGGATACCCAAAAGTACCAAAAGTTTCAACTTTCAGGTTTTGTGCCCATGGAGACTTTTGTTCAGAAAGACTTTCTCTATCCAACGAGCATAGTTTCGTTCAATTTGACCGAAAGCCATTTTCCATTAGGAAAGGGCGGGGTCCTTTATTTTTAATATTTATTTACTGTTTTTAATTTCAATTCACTCGGCCGTCTACGTTGGGCGCCATTAATGTTAAGATTTTTTTTTTATAAAAAGAATGAAAAAATTTTAATTACTTTAATAAGTTTTATTATATTAATTTGACTTAATCTCAGGGATTAAAGTTCCGAGTGAATGAATAATATAATATTTATTTTTAGACAATCTTGAGATACAAACACCAACATAAAAATAAAACAAATGACAATAAAAGAATTAACAATTACAAAAAAAATAATTTTACCTCTAAATTAATTTGCTTCCAATAAAGCTTCAATATACTGCGCTTCAGTAATTCCTTCTTCAAGGTGATACGCTTTCTTGCCAGGTCTCGTGCATAGAATGGATATCTTGAAATTCTGGATTCTGTTGTCTTCTCACTCCGTCTTCTATGATAATTAACAATGGACTGCGCTCTATATTCTCTGTGGCTAGCGATAGTTTTGTTGGTTCATATATAAAGATAATAATTATGTTTTTATAATACCAAATAATTAATTTACCATCATCTGAATGTACATTTAATATGTATATATTGTACATCAGTATTGTCCAAAAATATTATTAATTTTAAGTGTATATAATACGATGTTATTTGTATACATGGTTTGTGATTTGCGCGGGCTTTTCAAACTATCGATGGTTATTTGAATTTAAAAATATTTTTGAGAATGTAATATATCATTACAATATATATATATATATATATATATATATATATATATATATATATATATATATATATACATATACATAAAGTAATATAAGCTTTGGCTCCAAAAGATGACTTTACTTGTCATGCTTTAATATGAAGGCTGATAGACTATTTGGTTAATTCACCTTTACAGAGAGCTGACGAACACAGTTCAAATCCCGCATCAGCATGGCAAATTAATTTTTGAAAGTTATGTTATTATTTTAAAATTAAATCATTGATGGTGTATGCCATCCTGTAAAAATATACGCTGGTTTAAAATGCCCTTTACTCAATAAAATAGATTTCATGCTTTATAAAGTTTTGTTTCAATTCACAGTACTATTAAAAAAAAGGCAATATTGGGTATTCAACATAAATTCAAAAAGCACATTAAAACTGTTCGAAAAAAAAAACCCACAAAAAATATTATATTTAAACACTTACACAGAAGACAGTTGGAATGATTCTTTGGACGGGAAGAAAAAACAGTTTAAACCATTATTGGTAGAAGCTAGAAGAATTCTTGTCGACAAGCAGTAGCTACAATCGAATATTTCACTTTCTGTTGAAATGCAATTGTTCACTTTAAGAGAATAAGTAGATGTATTGGGATCTCTCTTCAGTTCACAGATTCTTATCATTCCATCACTTGATCCACCTAGAAATAAGATAGAGACGTCAAGTATCAAGGCACTGATTATTACTTGGAAATAATGGTTTTATATTATGGAGCATACTACTTTTGTAAAACCCAATTTCAGGACTTTTTCATGATTTTAAAAGCAAATTTCATGCCTATTAAAAATAAAATAATTTGACTTAAAAAGAAAAAGCCTTAACTTTTAGCTTAGAATTATTTGTAGCCTTACACCGTGATATCTATAAACTTACAATTCTACATACTTTTAAAGCACTTAATAAAACTGTATAAAATGGACGTCATATGTTAAACAGGACAGTTACATTAATTTTAAAAGGGAAGAAATGATGATACTAAAAATTTTAGAATGACTATGGAATTAGGAGCCTCAAAAATATTGAACAAATGTAGTAGAATTCCAAAAAATATTACTTACTAAATATTTATTGTCATTATAATTTAGTAATTTAATGTGTACAGAATTTAAATATTTAAGTCTGCATATATGTAAATAATAAATAATGATGTGTAAATACTACATTAAAGGAATCTAGCAAAAGGAGGGGGTGGAGGAGGCAGATAGAATTGCGCCGCCAAACAAAAACGGTGACAATTACGTGGATGTTCCGGGATCATGTTAGACTCCGGTAAAACTGAAATTTCGTGACATTTTTTCAAAATTCATGACTTTTTCATGATTTTCTTGCCCTATTTTCAATTTTGTGACATTTTCATGATTTCCGTGCAGTAGACACCCTTTATATGAGCAAGGAAATACATCATGGAAACTTGGCCTGACTTTTGACCAATTTCTCTTCACGAAAGATCATATGATGCTACATATCTAAACTTAAAATCTCTAACTGTTCCCATTCAACCACCGAGAATACTTCCTAGGTTCCTTCCTCTACTAGACCCTTTGCCCACTCCTGTCTCTCTGTCTTCCGAAAACCTGTTTTTCCGACCACTCTTTTATCAAATAGTATCTGCCTCTCTGGGCCTTCAAGGCCTGTAAACCCTTCCTTTCAGACTGGACTATGCCACTCCCTCAGACGGCCCAGCCTTCACCCCGTCCTCAGACAGGGCTGTATAAGCCACTAAACGGTCAGATTCTCGCTCTAATGCTATTCCTAACTCATTTATTTAGTTTCTCTTTATTGTCTTTAATTTACAAATTGCCTAGTTACTTTTTTTTAATTAGAAATTATAATTATTACATTAGTAATAAGAAAAGATTAATTAAAAATAATTTAAACTAAAATTATTAATTACTTAAAATAAGTTCTTTTTTTTTTTTAAGATTTTTGTGTTCACTTATTAGTAATATATATAGTCCTCAATTAGTGCAAAAACCATTACATGTAACACACATCTTTGCAGTTCTGAAAAAAACTTATTTCCCTTGAAACTGTGATGCTTCTACAGAAAATTACATTGTTTACGCTTTGAGAAAAGGCCAATTGTCTTTCTTGAAATCCTGGAATGCTCTTCAAAACTCTTTCTGGAGCTGTGGAAGGATCAGGCTGCGATTTATCTTCTTCTGATAAGTCTCACTTGTATCTCTTACTAATATGCTGGTCCTGAAATGCTAATGCCAGTATATTGGTACTTCGTCGTCTGGGCCAAAGCCGCTGACCACTAAAATATTGGTACTTCGTCGTCTGGGCCAAAGCCGCTCACCACTAAAATATTGGTACTTCGTCGTCTGGGCCAAAGCCGCTCACCACCAATATATTGTTGCTTTGTCGTGTAAGGGTTAAGGGACTGACTCTCTCTCTATTTGCTACAAGATCCTCCCTGAATTTTCTGTGTGTTTCTGGGTCGTTTATGCTCTTCCTTCCGTCCAAAATCACAATTTGGTTTTTACAATATACCTGAAGACCAATATCTCACTACAATATATTACACTAAAATACAATAAATTCAATTTCACAGGAGATAAACTTACAGAATAAGACTTGTTTTTCGCTCTTGTGAAAATATAAAGCATTAATGCAAACATTCCTCCTTGATTTAAATTCCTGTTCGAGTACGCAAAGTTTTTGTACAGAGTCAAAGATAAATAATGAACATTTTGAAGCACCAGCAGCCAGAACACTTCTTCTTCTGTTGCCGTCTTTAAATGAAGTCCAAGCAAGAGAGAAAAAACAAATGCTGAAACAGAGCAATAATAATGATTATTGTTTTATTCATATGCATGCCAATTTGATGAAGATTCTATTTTTGAATAAATTGAACCTTTGCGAGATATCTCCTAGTTGGCATAAATAGATTAGATTTTAGTAGAGGTTCTATTTTAAAATCCCACTCCTATTTAAACACATTGCTATCTCCCCTCCTATTTAAATCGTAGTTTTTGTTACTCCTAGGAAACCAACTTGGATTAATTATGTCCAACTCTGGACGATAAGAAAACTCTTAGTGTGCAGCATTATTACTGAGAACACAAATCTTGAACTCCACTCAGACGACCAACAAATTCAATATCTGAATCAGAAAAAATACTTTGGCAGCAACAATTTAAAATACCCATTTCTATTGTATTTTTAATAGAACAATCGCCTTAAGACCTAAAAAGAAAACTTTACAAAAATAATGACCATTTATACAAGAGAAGTTCTTAAATATTCTTTCTTTTTAAAATCTTAATATTCTGACAGAAGCCCAGTGTGAAGAGCAGCTTCTTAACAGGTAAGAATGGCATAAAAGGTGAAAACCAGAAAAAAAAAAATAGGCATTTCATGTATCCAATCTGAAGAAATCAGCTGCAATGTTGGAAAAAAATTAATCAAAATGCCACAAGCGCTGATGAAAAAACTAAAGTAAGATGTTGAAGGAGAAAGTTTTGCTCTATTGTACAGCACTTGACTCATATCCTGGGGGACCTGAGTTCTCGGACAGGAACTGAAATGTTGTATCTAGTGATGTTATTCAAGGGGTGGAATCAGAGTACCAGAACATCTCTAGGCCCTCCCAGCTTTTGTTGGGTATCTGCAAGGAGAAAATATCAGCCAACAGGAGAGTTCTGCTGACTACACTATCTCCTTACTGTGGCATAATGTTAAGAATCAGATACCTGTACAGTATCGCCCCTTAAAGCCCATGAATGGGACTGATTTTCTTCTTCTTTTTAATGTTGAAGCAGCCCACAGAGTAATCCTGTAAATATGTAATGTTCATGTTATGAACATCAAAACAGAAAATACCTTTTAGTTGACCTTTAAATTATATATCCTATATTATTAGAACATATTTTTTTTAATTAATTATAATAATAAAACATTTCAGAATAAAAGAGAAAAAATATATAAATAAGTAAATAATACAGCTATAAAAAAGATTATATAAGAAATAAGCTAAGCTTAAAATGCCAAAACAATTTATTGTTAAAATTACCTAGAATTTTTAGTGTAGTACTTTGAAATTACTGTTCCAGTTATACAATCAATGAAGCAAACACTATTTCCACCGCAAGTTGCGACAGTATGAGCACCACTGTAGAAACCTTTTGCATCGTCGGGCTCAAAGGCACAATCCCACACCTAGAGCCAAAAGAAAATCAGGCAGGTGATAAATGTAAAATATTCTTCATCTCCTTCTTTGTGAAATATTCCTGATAAGCAATAAATCATCATATTACTCCTTTGGATAAAAACCATTGCAAGCAAAGTTAATTTTAAGTTTTAAATTACCTTGAATACAGAAAGTGGATGAGCTAAATAAGAGTTTTGAGTTGATCTGGAATTTTTCAGACCAATTCCAATTGGGTCCAATATCTGAACCCAAGTTGGTTTAACAAGGTCAATGATGTAACTAAAAAAGGGAGAAACCCCAGCTGGCAGTTGGAGCTTTGAATTCAAATTGATTGAGAGTTCAAATCTCTTCATAACAAAGAGAAACAGTTAAAATTAAGGAAGTGCATAGTGATGTAAGTTTTTTATTTGCATGTCTGCCTTCAATGAATCTTACAAACCTAAAAGATTAGATTTGTTGTAAATTCTCCTCTAGATCCAGAAATATTGATAGAGGATACAAGATTTTTATCTAATGCCAAAGAAGGTTTCCCCGCAAATACCACTTCTCATCTAAATATTGGGATGCAATGAGCTAATAATCTGCAAAGAAAAGAATGTCATGATCAAGAAAACGATTGTCAAAGAGGAGGAGCATTCTCACAAGAAGGATTTTAAAGTTTCCAGGGGGTTGAACCCAAAGGTTGGTAAACTAGACCTTTTAGAATATTCACATTTTTACTCCATATAACTTTTTCCATGCTAGGAATACTCCCACTTAGTCTCTGGCCCTTAGAAAACATCACATAATAGCAAGGACTGCTGTTTCAGAAATAAGTTAAAATGCTTCTTTGATGAAGTCTGGAAGTGATAATATATTTTTTTTTTCTAAATTTCACAAACAGAAACTAGGAACTGTTCCAGAAAGTATGCAATGTTCTACACAAATTTTATCTTAGTTATGAGACTAAAAAAAGTAAAACTTCAACAGCTTTTGAAATTATCAGGTCACTGTTTAGTAAGCACAAGAAAAACAATAATAATTATAATGGCAAAGACAATTCTAATTTAGATTAATAAATTTGTTTACTAACGATTTTTTTTACAGTTTTATTTTGTTTTCATTCATTGATATAAGAATAAAAACGCGACTCCAAGACTGCCGAAGATTTCTTTTCAATGTAATCATATTTTAGTGAGTCCTACATTTGCTATAATGGACAATTATTTGCAGACATAATAAAAGAAATAATAAACGTTATGGTACAAGACAACCTAGGCGTACGTTAGCTCAATATAATTTCAATTTACCTGCGTTTGGACATCAGCATTGTCTTTATTCTTTGAGTGAGTCCTTAAAAACTTAACCGGCTCAAAATCTAATGGAGATTCACAATCCATTCGGCAATAAGGAAAATAACATACGAAATATTATCACCCTGTAATCAACCAAAACTTGGACTAAAAAGCGGGAAGCTATCGCTTACGATTAGTTTAAAACGAACACTATAAGAGTAACCAAAGAGACTAATTATCCAAAGAGACTAATTTTATTGATGAAGTCATATTTTTTGGTATGCTTATTACACAGTGGACGTTAAAACTTAAATATTACACCAGGTTAAAATCACAACTCCAGAGGTTAAATTGTCAAATCTTTAGTTTTTCTGAAAAACTAAGCTTGCCTGTTTAAAATCTCGAAAAATTAACTCTGCTGACCAGGGTTTGAACGCTGAACCTACTGTATTACGATTGGATTCATCGTCAATTAGGCAGAGGGTTTTAAATTGCAGCAAGACAAGTTAATTTTCTTAATGTAGGTAATGCTTCAGGTAGATAGTAGCGATTAATATTTATCTAAAGCCAGACAATGTTGTTGTCATATAAGATCCAGACCAAGTGCCCCTTACTAGGATTTAAATAAAGCATACCAATTTATTCAGCATAATTCCTCTAGCTTTGAAGGAAAACTCGCGTCTTAATTCCTTCTGCCATGCATGGGCGTATATAGAAAATAATTTCGAGGGGGGGGGGCTGAGAGCATTTTGGGGGTATGGATTACTAACAATCTAGAACTTGGAACAGTTGGCCAATTAAAACACTATTACACTCCCCAAAAAAATTATTTTTTCTAAACTAAGTGATCTTTTTTTGAAGGTTTTTAGGGCAAATTTTTACAGATTTCGGGGGGAAATTATAAACACCCATGCTGTCATAATCTTCCTAAAACTTTTCTTTTGCAAAGGTTTGGCATTTGGAGTATTTGTCATTTCCCCCAGAATTTCGCACATGCGTTATTGAACATTTTCATCCAAATAATTAACTCTTATTTAGTTTTTAGTTAGTTTTTTTACCTGCTGAGTTTTTTTCATTGCAAGAGAACACAAATTACATCTTCTAGAGAAACATTAAAAATTTGTGCCAGACTGGTGGATTTTAGGTAAACCCCCACTTCTAATGAACCAATTCATTCGTTCGTCCAGTCGTTTGATACGGTAATGTTATATGCCAAAATTTGGGACAATCAAACATTACATCCTCCAGTGGCACCTTGAACAGTTTTAATAGACTGGTAGATTTTAAGTAATCCCACCCTTCTAATCCAATTGTTTGATGTCAAATTGTGGGGCAAATAAACCAAAATGTTTGCTACTATTATCTTAACTGAAACACCGAACACTTTTAACTGGCACACCAATTTTAACTGGCATAATTCCAGATTTGGTGCCTAGAAGTTCGATGAATATTGGAAGAGAAGAGAAGTCTAGCATGGGCGTATATAGAAAATAATTTCGGAGGGGGCTGGGAAAATTTCGGGGGGGGGGGGGCTGAGACCATTTCCGGTGTATGGAATACTAACAATTTAGATCTTGGAAGAGTTTTAGCCAACTTAAACGCTATTACACCCAAAATAGAATATGTATTATGAACTAAATGATCTTATTTAATTTATTTTTAAGGGTTTTATGACATTTTTACCGATCAAATCAAAATTTCGGGGGGGGGGGGCTGCAGCCCCCTCCCTTATATTCACCCATGAAGTCTAGAGATGGTTGGGATTCAGCTAGGAGAATATAACGTCAGATCTTCAAGCAAAAAATCTATATTGGACATTTCGGCTGCACTTTGGCAGCCTTCTACAGCACTAAAAAATGCCTAGGCGAGGGAGGGAAACTACAATAACATTTAGGTGACCATGGTTAAGTCCCTCCCTCTCCTAGGCATTTTTTTAGTGCTGAAGAAGGCTGCCAAATTGCAGCCAAAACATCCCATATAGAATTTTGCTTGAAGATCTAATGTTTTTTCTCCTAGCCGAATCCTAACCATCTCTCGGCTTCTCATCACCTCAACGGATAACTCATCTCATTATTTGAAGAGATGTTTTAAAAATTCTATCATGCGTGCAACCTCAATAGCTACATTCCTTCGGAAAATGTGGAAGGAATTTGTTGAATGTTTTTAAAACATCATTGTTCTATCAAACACACTTTATTTGATACTTGGAAACAATATTGGAGAAAAAGAAAATTAAAATTAATTCGAATTTCAGTTCTTTACTATTAACAATTATATACAAAATATTTTAACATAAATAAAAGATTTCATATTTTCTCTAATGTTTATTTACATATAAAAAACATAAAACTAAAATATTTACATTGCAATTCAATTCAATAACAGTTCTAAAAAATGAATATATCTTAGCACAATCAAATTAAATTCAAATATATTTGTCAAAGTTTACAGTACAGTCAATTAGGGTAACTTTGTACCGCCCTTTAATTGTAGTGTTCTGTAATTTATAATAATTTTGACGCTATTTAATGCTACAAGAAACATATTTAGACTAATAGTGAATCTTTCAAACTTAACTTGGAAAATATAACATTATAATTGCCCTTGTATTAGCAGTTAAATGCAAATTTGTAGTACAAAGTTACCCCAATTGATTGTACAGAAAAATGAAGAATATAGTTCATTTAAAATCAGGAGGTTTAACAAAGGAGGAAACTATTTTGACTAGAATATTGGCTTCATAAGTCTTAGGTTTATCACATACTCATTTCTCCAATGGCCAATATAAGGTAAAAGTATTTCTAACATCGATATTGTTTTGAAGTCTATAGGAATTAGCACTCATATTGGAATATTTACTTAAGGGAAAACTTTTTAACCATCTTAAGGTTTTTTTTTATAGAAACTGAAAACATTAGAAAAGATATTTTATCATATGACCATGTTTTGCAAAAATTGGTCTTACACTTGCTCAAAATTTTTTTGACACCTAATGTTTGCTCGCTACGTATGTAGATAAAGATGCAGAATGGCCTTGTACATAAAGAATGGTCTGACCGGTTCGTGTGCAAGTTTGTCCAAAGTTTATACATGTTTCAAATGATCGTAGTTACTCAATTTTTAATGGTTTAAGATCTTTTTGAATGTAACAATTTTAGCATAAATATGCTTTAGCAATGACTAAACTGAAAAAAAAAGTTACAAAAAAGTATCCACTGACGTTCGCGCATGCGCGGTGGCCATGTACGAAATGGCGTTTGCCATTCTTGTATGAAAAAGAAGACTGTATATGATACAGTACATTACATAGGTTTGTCGGGTGGAACTTAAGCATATTTATGTTCCTGAATTTGAGCAGAAGGCTCCAAAGGAAATTAATTTCTCCTTTTTTTTATGATCTGCACCTTGGAAAATAAAGAACTTCAGATCTTGGCCTTAATAATTTTAGGTATATCATCAAATAGAAGGTATAGCGCGTATTATACATTGTTTGTTATAGACAACAATCTCTACTTATACTTGAATACAATTTTTTTTTCTAACCTAAAGTTTTGAAATAATGCAAATATGGCGAGAACTTAAGAACTAAATTTAATATCTATTTTTTAATTGAAACTTTTTATAGTTATTCATAATTTGCCTGTTCCACATTCCATTCATCACAGAGCAGTTAGGCCATTACTAATGCATAGTGTACTAGTAGCTTAGTACTTTTTATAAGTGCGTGTCACCTAAGCAGGCCTGGAACAATAGGCTCCTTACTACTCCGGGTACTATTTCCGCTGATAGGGAAAACAACCAGGGGACTTTTGGAAACCAGATTCCAAACAATAATGCTTTGGACAATAATATTATCATTAATAATAATTTGTCCTGACCAGGAAGTTTTGGGGAATACACTCGATCGAGATAAGTCATTGTGACTGTGCTCCTAGGATGATTAACTTAAGCTGTGTAGAGTTTAACAAAGAGGAGATGAGAATACTCGATAAAGGTCTGCAATATTGTCCAAAGTGGGCTCCAAATAAGGAGGTCTTGGTAGATATGGTGGCAGCTGTCGAATCGATTGATGTTGACGATATGGACGCTGAGTATGTTCCACAAAGCAAAAATGTAACCCGGAGCTTAGGTCAATAAATAGTATAACACATAAGATCAAAGAAAAAGAACTGGTGATTACTAAAGCTGATAAGGGGAAGTCATGCGTTATCATGAGACAAGATGAATATGAGGCTAAAACCATGGTTTTTTTCTTTGATCTGAGATGCGTAAACCTTGATCATGTTGCAAAGGTCAAATACAACGAGGAAGTCAAGAGGGCTGTGAAGAACTCAACTAACCTTTTCACTGATAGGAATTTATTGACTCAAATGAACCCATTCTCACCCCTACTGTACGGTCTTCCCAAAACACATAAGCCTGGATCGCTAAAAAATTAGTCAAGGTTTTTAGTATGTAAGCAGATTTTAATCCGAGTTATTCAATTAAAAATAGTAGAGATCTAGTCACGCAAGTGAACAGCCCTAATAGAAAGTTTCTGGAAAATCGTATTCTCGCTTCATTCGATGTTGATAACATGTTCACAAACATTCCACCAAAACACGTGATAAAGATTTTTGAATTATTTTTCAAAATTAAAAAAGTAAATCCTCTTGTTTCGGAGGAATTTCTAACTCTGTTATCAATTTGTCTGGAACAAAATTATTTTAAATTTAGAGATCAGCTTTATTCCTTGAAGAAATGGCTCATTATGGGATCTACTATACGTCCTCTGGCTGCAAGTCTTTTCATGGACTATCTGGAAGTAAAATTCATTTTGTCCAGACTGAACCGTTTTGTAGAAAAAAAAATAGATTTTTACCAAAGGTATGTGGATGACGTCATCATTAGTTTTTCGGGCAGCACTGATGAATTGGAAGGACTCCAAACCTATAGGAATAGCTGCCATGATTCCACTACGTTTAAATTGGAAAGAGAAAAAGAGGGCACGTTGCAGTAGCTCGATTTGAAGATCAGAAAGGAAGGCTGCACCCACTCATTTAGTGTCTACAGAAAACCAAGTACTACTGACTCCATGATCCCCGCTCTGATACCATCATAGGCAGTACAAAATGTCTGTGTTCATCTACATGGTGGACAGACTCTTGGATTTGCCTCTCGGAGATGAGGATTTTGATAAAGAGTTGGCCTACATAAAGCACGTGGCAGTAAGAAATGGATATACAGAAGGGGAGGTTGATAAAGTGTTGGAGAGGCGTTACGAAAAGAGGATGGAGGAACAGGGGAGGAGTGTTACAAAAACCCGGGGCTTGGTGAGCTTCCCTTACATTGGATCCATATCCAATAAAATTGGAAATCTGTTGGGAAAAGTGGGACAGAAAGCTGCGCTTAAAAGTAAGGATTCCCTAAAAATTGCCGGTCGAAAACAAAGGACAAGATACCACCTTTAGATATATCGGGTGTGTACAAGGTGGAGTGCTCCTCTTGTGAGGCTTCCTATGTGGGCCAAGCTACACACTCGGATTAAGGAGCACTTGACGAGAAGTGATTCCGAAATGAAGAAGCACCTGAAGGCGGAGCAACACGATGACACCTCTCTAGAAGTGCAGGTCCTGCATCATTGCTGTAAAGGAAAAATTATGGACCTGCTCGAGCAGGTTGAAATTAAAATAAATACCCTGACTTCACAACATTTTTTAAACGGCAGAGGAGAAGGAGGCACACTTCAAAATGTTCCTAACGCCAGCCTCCCCACCAAGCTCTGGTAAGAGGGCCAGTACAGTCTGAAGAAGGCCCGAGTGAATCTCGCTGAGCTAAAGGAGGTGGGTGTGAATTTTTGTGGTTTGTTTTTGGATATTTATGAATCATTTTTGTTTATTTTTATTTATTTTTTATGTGAGCAGATCACCTTGCTGTTGCGGAGCTCCATAAATAAATTATTTATTTTTGTTCTATTATTATTTTTAAATGTTGTACTGTTTGCCTGTTGAGAGGTATGTGTTAAAATTAAGATTTTTGAATTTTAGAATGCTGATTTAATTGTACATTATGATATTTTAGTGGTTTTGAATTGTTGACTTCTTGTTACTTTTTGACTAATTCTAAGGTGATTTTATTGTAATTTTCCAATTTTCGATGGTCGTTAACAGGACAACGAGGATAAGGTAGTGACCTCAAAAACGTTTTTGTCAAATAAAGGTATTTAAAAAGGACGTGTTTGATCAGTTCTTCACCCTAGTAACTGTTAACAAGTACTTGTCAGTTAGCCAGCTTAGTGAGAGGAGCAAGCACTAATTAAAAGTACTAAGCTAAATAACAAGTGTAAACTAGGCTTAATACATTAAATTAAATTTTAAAATAAAGAGAATTTCCTTAAAATTAGATTACCATCAGTTTCGGAATTTGATATAAAGAACCATAAGCACAGAGAACCAGATGAAGTGTTATAAATAAGGCAGTTAAAATTAAAAAATAAATAAATAAAGGAAGATAGTTTTATCATCCGTATTTGAACTCATCCATAATCCTTAAGCAATACTGATACACATATCACATAATATATTGATCCACTTGATACATTACTGACATTCAGTATTAAAAGAAGAAAAATCAGTAAAAATACATAAGAGTTTCATTTATTGGAATGAAAGATTACCAAATAAATTATACACGAAATAAAGATTCACCAAACTAAACATAGATACATCCTACTCTCACCAATAATATTCCTCATTAAGTGAGTATACTCAGCCCAATTATAGCCTGTTCAGATAACCCCAGGAGTTCAATTGCGCATGTGCGAATGTCGGCGGGAATTTTTCCCGGCACTCTCCCTTCTGTTCCTCTATTTGAAAAGTCTTGTAATGATCAAACACTTAACGTGAATCACCCTAAAAACTGATTATGTCTTGTTTAAGACTAGGGAATGCTTTGAGAGGTTAGTTAAGGGAGATAGTGTATAATATTTATCAATACTTAGCCAAAGCTAAGGCTGAAAACGTTTTAAATTTCATAGTGATAAGGTTATGACTGAGAGAATTTTTTCTGCCAATTTTCTACCGGGAATATAGGCCACGCCGTTTTCCCTCCATCTAACCATCTATTTAGACAGGCAACGTTATAGTTTAAATTGTTTCCAATGGCTAAGTATTGATAAACATTTAACACTACCTCTCATAGCCTTCCCAAGTCCTAAACAATTTTCATTGAGTTTCGCAGAGCGTGTTCTTCATTGAAATAGTAATGCAAATGGCAGACCTGTCGGGAATAATTCCTGCAGAATTTTTTGCACGCAGGATTTGAACTATTCCATCAAACTGAACGAGCTATAGTAATGAAAAATTCACAATTTATAATACATAATATTTTTTCAAATCTTTATTTTTCAGAAAAATTATCTTGTGAGGATTGAATTTGAACTTGATCCTCTCATTTTACACTCAAGTGTCTACCAACTTACGCTAACAGACTTCATGTGACAGCACGGAATGCCACTTCATCTAATGGAGCATGTTTTCTAACTGGAGCCCGACCAGATGTGGTCCAGATTGAATTCTGTGCCATGAGACTCCAAAGTATTTCAGTGTTAGAGTGATGCCTTTGATTCAAGGTTAAGATTGGAACTCAATCTCCTGTTCCGCTTGATTAGCTATTGGCCTATGTTGGAGCGACTGGGCATTGTTTGGTGGAAGCATCTAGTGGCTCAAAATTGATGAGTATAATTTTCATGTTGAATGATTTACCACAGTATCGATACCGTAACTCCCATTTGGCGATCTGTCCCAGCGCCTCATTTATGTTCAATGTACAATATTGAGAAAATCCCTTAAAATACAGTCCACTACTAAAGAACAGTACCGAGCCATTGGCCAGGCATCTGAGTGTAAAACACAAGGATCTGGCTTAAAATTCCAGCCGGGTGAGTTTATTTTTCTGAAAAATAAAAATTTAAAGAATATTTTACTTACGGTTTATACCATTTTGAGTATTATAGAGTGGTGTAATAAGAAAAACATAATTATAAACTCTCTCAGCAATACAACTAACATAGGGAGTGGATGAAGGGGTTGTTTGTAAACAATTTTGAATTACTGTAAAGAATTGCTGATAATAAAAGAAACCAATCTTTGTAAATAATCAAGAGTCAAATCAGTTATTTGAGGAGTAAAACTACAAGCTGATTTTCTCTGAAGCAAATTATGTGAAAACTTTAAAAACATGACGTAATCCCTTCTTCCATTCTCCTTAACAATTTTTTTTAAGGAACTGTAAAAAAGGTGATTATCAAAAGAATAGGTTAGGTAATGAGCAAAGGCTTAGCCAGAAAGAATAGCAACTCCTATACCAATTCTAAATGCGTAAAGACTATTTTCTTTATTATTGTTACCATGTAGTCAAAATTCCCCTTCCTCCCGTTCTCTCCCTCCCCCCCCTCACTCTCTCTCTCTCTCTCTCTCTCTATATATATATATATATATATATATATATATATATATATATATATATATATATATATAGTTGTGTATGGAAGAAAAGGACTTAATGAAAATATAATTTAGGCATTAAATATTAATTGCTCTCTTTTATAGCTGCTTTAAATAAAAATATAGAAAAATTATATTTTTCAAATTTTTATTAATAAAACATGTTTCCAATAATTTTAACAGTCTTTTTCATTACATTTTGTATTAAAAGAGGATAAACAATTAATACAATATTATCTGTTTTTGTTAGAAGTCGATAAACTGGGATTGTTTGTTAGGAAATGGGAGAGAAAACGTTGATATGTATGTATGTATGTATGTATGTATGTATGTATGTATATATATATATATATATATATATATATATATATATATATATATATGTTTGGATTAGCAAAAATTTGGATTAGGCGAAGTTTTGCCATATAATGACTTTATGAGGCATTTTAAGCATCTGATGTGTCAAGAATTAAAGATAATAAATTGCGAATTCTAGCATTCTGCACTGCAGGGTGACTACAATTGGCGGTAATATGAGGACTAAGTATGAGGAATAAGTGGGTGGGACCGGAAGGATATGTACGGCCATTAATTAACCATATGGAAACAGGAACAAATAGTGTGATACCACTTTCCACATGATTTTTTGTTATTTTAATTAATTAATTTTTTTTCTTCGATTCTTTGAAAATCATTTAACTTAAACACTTCTTAAAACAACAAAGAAACCATTTTTTTCTTATTATTTACATTTCTGTAGCTACAGATAATTAATATACAATGGATATTCCACCTACCTATAGCCACTTCGACATTTGACACCCTCAAACAACCACCAAAAATTGGATTGACAATTAATTCAACATTTAATAAAATAATCTATGTTTGTTCTAGATGTATCCCAACATATTTTCATTTATACACGATTTTGGACCGTTCATTGCATTTAGCCAATTAACAAAACTCTGAAGGAGTCCATACAGAGAAAAGCAAAAGGCCAAATTTCACTGTTTGAAATATTTGAAAACATAGTGTTTTTGAGTCAAGGTAAAGTCCTAGATGCCGGCACACTGCGTCTGTGCACATGTGTGGCTTGCAAACCAAACAGTGATCCTGACCTTGTCACAAAAGTGCTATGTTAGCGTGAAATAAATGTTTCAAACGGTGAAGGTTGGCCATCCAGCCAACCAGCTTCAACACTTGCGATATGAAGGATTACGCAATCTTCAAATTGATGATAGTTTCACTTTGCCTCAATCTCAGCAGTCTTATTATTTCATAATACCCTTGCAAGAATAGGCTTAAAAAAATATAAAGCTTCGTAACAAATTTGGTTTGGAGTTAAATCCGCTATTATAAATGCCATAAAGAGTGATTGAAGCAGGCACTTGTGAGCAATTGTTATATTGTACAAAATTCCAATAATTCAAATTAAATTCAAATGACCAAATCAAGGTTTTTGAGGAAGTACAAGATGAAATAAAGAGAATTAAAAAATCTACTATATATGCAAAAAAATAATATTATGCTCACTAGAATAAAATAATTATTTCATAAATAAATATTTGTTAAGAAAGAACCAAAGGAAAATATTTTTCTTAACAATAAAAATTAACAAATAATCTCTTTCTGGCTAATTCCTTTGTTAAAATAGACCTAATAATGACACAGAGACGGAGATAAAAGGATATGGGGTCTCAGAGACTCGGATCAGAACCTTCCAAAAACTGTGCATAGACATCTCTCCAGCATTCTCCTTTTGAATTAAACATAAATTTGTAGTAGCTACCATCGGCACATATCACTGAAAATAATAATAATAATAATTAGAAAATTGTTTTATTTAACCGAATAATATCATTCGTCGATTAGATAAATGAGCCGTGTATTTTGAAATTGAGACAAACCAATTTTTGAAAACATTAAGATATTGAAAACTATAGATAAAAATTAATATGAACTTTAAATCTGCAAATAATTTATAGTCAAAATAACACAGGTTGTTTTCTTTTAGGTAAATCATTCAAGATTATAAACTAAACAGCAAAAAAACCGGCGCACCCTATATTTTGCGATTAATGTGTATACAAATTACATTCTGAAAGTGTTGTTTGTTTTGATCTGGCGAGATAACAGTAAGAAAGACTTTCATATCCATAATTCCCTAGCAAGTCCTTTCCTGCCCTAGAAATAATAATACTTTCCGTATAAGTTCATCTACAGTCGTTGTGTAGTTAAGTTCATTTATACTTTCACGTTCGTTTTCGCAACTTTTTCTTTTTTTAAAGCCATTTTTCATCTTATCCGTATCTACTTTGCTGTCTACAATTGCTTTAACCACCGAAATGGTCGTGAGGATCGTCGCGTGGGTAGTGGATGGAAGAAGCCAGCGATATGTTGCTAGGTCCTTAGGCATACCAGAAACCAACGTTTGCAGGGCAGCCCAGAGGTTCAGGGAGACTGGTAACTTAACTAGGAGGCCAGGTTCAAGTGACTGTTCCTGCTGACGATAGATTTATTGTGATGCAGACATTAAAAAATCACTTTCAGGCAGCTGTGGAGACCAATCAAAGGCTTCGAATTGCTCGAAATGTGAGTATGAGCGTGGATACGGTGCAGAGGCGGCTTCATGAAGATCACCTTCAATCAAGGGCACCAGCTACTGGAGTTCAGCTCACCCCAGCACACCGGGCATCCCGTCTTATGTTTGCTCGGGAACACTCAGCGTGGACAGTAAACGACTGGGTTCGAGTACTGTTTACAAACGAATCGAGATTTTCACTCTTGGCTTCAGATCATCGGGCTAGAGTGTGGAGAAGGCCAGGACAGCGATTTGTACCCTCCAATATTTCCAAAAGGTTGCTTTACGGTGGTGGGTCTGTAATGGTTTGGGGTGGGATCACTTTAGTGGCAAAGACTGATCTCCATGTGTTCCAGAGAGGATATCTAACCGCATACAGGTATATATCCGACATTCTGGAAGTGTATGTAGTGACATTCGCCCCTTTCATAGGCGATGATTTCATGTTAATGCATGACAACGCACGGCCACATGTTCCAGATGTGGTTACAGACTATCTTAATGAAGTCGGTATACGCACCCTACAGTGGTCAGCCCGCAGTCCCGACCTTAATCCCATAGAACACCCCTGGGATAGTGTAGGGAGGTGCATCTGAAGGCGACTCGATGTACCCATGGACCTTCAACACCTCCGAATCCCGCTAGTGGAAGAATGGGACGGAATCGAACAGGAAAGAGTTGCTAGCTTAATCAACAGCATGGCGAGGAGTATCCAGGCTCTGATACAAGCAAGGGAAGGAATTTCCCGTTATTAAAAAAAATTGAAAAAAATAATAACAGAAATGTAATGGAGAAACATTACCGAAGTATATTTTATTATTTTATACGAGTTTCGAGTTTTTGTAAATAAAACTTGTTTCCTATTGAAATATTTCTTGTTTTTCAATCTTTTTCCATCTGTTAACTCATATGGTGTATACTTTACTTAGCACATACAGAAAAAAATAAATTATTTGCTCTAGAAAGAAAAAAACGACAATATTTCTGGTGCGCCGGTTTTTTTGCTGTTTATTTACATTGCTTGTCCAAAAAAAAAAAAAAAAAAAAAAAAATTAAAAAAAAATAAAAATAGATAATAAAAAAAAATAAACATTATGGTCTTCGGTATTTTACTGTGTGTTCATTTTTTTCACCAACATTTTGCCAGTCATACGGTTACATCTGAGAATGAGGATGTTCTCTGGCTCTCCCTGTATAAGTACCTGTTTTTGTGTGGTTCAGTGGGCATAGGCTTCTCTCCCATTATTCTGATTTCACCCTTGCTTGATCCTGATTGGTCAGTTACATCCAGATTGTTGTGTGGTCCATCTTCAATCCTTCTTGTGTGTCTAGGTTTGATGACTGGGTACCACAATTTACTGAGCTTATAACCATCTTCTTTGTTGCAATTCTCCGGTTGTTTCATTATTTCTATGGCTTCTCTAATAACACTGTAGTTTTCTATATTGACTAGAATGTTGGCCTTATCAAACTGTATAGCATGTTTGGTGCTTTAGAAATGAAGACACGCTGAAAACCTGAAGACCATAATGTTTGTAATGACTCGGACCGTGGAAGCCTACAAGTTAAAATGAAAATAAAATTTTTCATTTCATTCGACTTTAACCCCTGGTGTGTATAAAGAGTCTGACATACACAAGGGAAATTTCAGTGAAGTATGTTGTTAGCAGTGAGCATCTAGAGTCTAGTGCATGGCATTATATGGCTGCCAACTTACTTCACTGAAATTTCCCTCGTGCCTGTCAGACATTTTATACACACTACAGGTTAAGCTTGTCTGCCATGAAAAATTTAGACAGAGTAATATTTATAAAATTTAACTAAAGATTGAAAAAATAATATACCAATAATTGAATTAGTGTCAGATCCAAAAGCGCAGATACAATGTGGTCCTCCAGGTACTTGAAATTTGCAAAAGCTCCATCGAGAACTGAAGTATTTGGGCAAAAAAGTAGCTGAAGCTAAGCTGAAAATCCACAATATAAAAATGAATGATTAATGGTTTGTCAAAATATCTAAAGTTAAAAATTTCAATTTCAAAACCTTGTTTTTGATAGATAAAATACTAGTTATTATAAAATGGTTACCCATTTTTAACAATAATTTATTTTCAAGATGGTGGAAAGTCATAAATATAATAAAACTTTATAAAAATATGAAGAAAAATATAAACATATGATAAAAGCATAGAGGGCTCATGCCCTAACACCCATGGCCACAAAATCAAAGAAAATAAATTGTTATATATTTTCAGAAATTATTTACCTCATTGTCTTTATAGTCTGTTACTTAAAAAATTAATTTCAGACAATTTTGTTTTCTGGTTCATATTAAAACTGGATAAAAACAATAATAGGAACAATTACCTGGATTGTTTATTCAACTTTTGATCTTCAACGGAGAAAACATGGACGGTGCCGTGGTCACTGGAGACACACAGCCATGTGGAATCTTGATTGAAATTTATACTGTAAAGTTAAAAATAATAATAATTAAAAATAAAATGCTCAAAATAAGCAGTGTCTTCTTTCTAATTCTAATTTGCCCCAGTCTACTATTACGCACATATTTTTTTAATGAACCTTGGATTCCCATTTCTTGGGCTTTTGAGGACTTATGCAGCATTGCATGTTCTAGGAGCTTCAATCTCATAATTACATATACTTTTATTATAATAACATGCTGAATTTATTTAGCTTTAACGCTTTAGCGTATTTTGAAGTTATGAAGCTTCTGAGCTTGAGCTCATTAAGAAATTTTTGAAAAATGTGTTGACACCTTCATTATATATACTATGAGATATTGAAAATGACTCCAGTTCAAATATAGTAATGTAGTAGGACAGATAAAACGCATCAGAATAATGGAAAAAATAAAAAGATAGAATACTTACCAATGGTGCTAATGACCTAGGCAGTCGAAGCACCTTAATAAGGGGGGGGGACAAACTTACCAGTATATCTGTGCCGTGTTGGCACCCCTTCTCAGTTCCATCAGTTTATCTCCTGATGTTGTATCAAATATTCTAATTAATGTTCCCTGTAAGAAAATAGAATTTGTTTTGAACTGTAACTAGGAACAAATAAAGAGAAAACAATAAGTATTTTTTTAAATTTTATTTAACCTTATGTTTTTACTTCTTAATTGATATTGTATTGATAAATTGTTCAATGCTGAAGGATGTCCAGCGAAATACACTAAGTCCTATCAATCCCTGAAGAGGTGGGTTGAAGCTACAAAACAAGTGGGGCATGCTTATGAAATAAAGTTGAACAAAAGAAAAAGGAAGTGGAGCTTTTCTGTTAAGAAATTCAGTTCTTTGAAACTGTTTGTAGTCTCTTCAAAAGATTATCAATATATTGTTCAAATCATAATAATACTTGATGTTTACTTTAAATTCAATAAATGAATAAAACAATTATATAAAATAAAAAATGTATTGCTAGGAACTATATGAACATACACAAGAGAAGAACAGGTTACCAACAAAGCTTAAAAAAACATGTTGCTTTTAAAAATATATAAAAATATTTTATGCAATAAGAAACATTTTATGGCGCTTTGACTATCTAATGGTGACACAACAGAGGCCCCATCATGGTCCAGTAAATAGCTACTTGGTCTCTGCCAATGATATTCAAAACATTAACAAATTGGCTTAGTCCCGAACTGGGTTCCACTGAGGTACGGCAGCCCAACTCGCTTAACTTACGAAGCTGTAACTTCTCAAAAAAAAAAAAAATAAATAAAAATAACCTCATAGTCCAATAGATGCACAGAAATAAAACAAATTATTAGAAAGTACGGGAGACATACGTTCTGTAACGTACACTAAAGAACAAAATCGACATATGGGCACCAGTGTCCCGTACCCAGCCGATAAAAAACTTAAAAATTTTGATGACTTAAAAATTTGTATACACTTTGTGCAGAGTATGTATGGAATCCGGGTTACTGCCTAAATTGTTTTAATATTGACCATGAAGCCCAATCGAATAATTAATTCAGGTTTTTAAAAAAATATTTAAATTATAATTTTTGTATTGTTACGCCTCGTTAAAAGCTAAACCTTGTTAAAACATTTTTTTTTTTTTAATATTTAACTTGATTCTTACGATTTATGTATATAATATTTATAAATTTGTATTTATCAAGTACTCATTTGTTTGTTATCTAATCCCACTCCTGCTTCAAAGTAGTTATATAATATAACTTTCAGTAACAAAAATATTAAGCAATAACATTTAGAATTTTTTTTTACTTCATTATAGATATATATATATATATATATATATATGTGTGTTTGTATAGATGTTTATGGGACACATATCCCTTAGCACTCCGCAGTTGGAATCCCTACGGGACACATGTGTCCCGTACCGTCCCTACGTTGAACCACTGAAATTTCGTGCTGAAGCCAACGTGTTAGTGGCTCAAATCCACCGTTTAGTGGTCTGGAGTATAGTTCTCTATCACTGACAGTGCTAAACATTTTATAACAGCAGATTAAATAATTAGTTAAGAAGTTTGCGGCTCCAGAGCTTTTTAAATATAAAATTGGTTGCAGAAGGAGAATTATTAGCTTAGGAGTGAGATTTAGAATAATAAAACATCAGAAGAAAAAAACAAAAAAAAAAAAAACAAACTATTATGAGCAACTGCAAAATTGAATCCAGGACTACTTTCTATCAGAAAGTCATTTATGTCGTAAGGAATTGTTTTGTTGCTGCGTAGCCCAGAGTAGGCAAGTGTGTTGTTTAAAAGTTCTGTTACATTTTTTTTATTTTTGAATTAAAGATTTTATTATTATTTATTTGTAAATTATCTAAAATAAAATTTTGACATTAACTGATACAAGACGACTAATTTATGATCCATTATTTATAATTAACAACTATTTAAAAGTTTCTTTCTGTTTCTTTTTACTGCTGATTAACTTTCTCATCGTAATATATAAATAATTACTAACCTTGTCAGAAGCTGTGGCGAGCCGACTACCTTGCAGATTAAGCGCCAATGCGCCAAGATTTGCTTCATGAGCAGATATTTCTAAAGGCCTTCTTTCTGTATCAGCAAGGTCAACAAGAACGACAACTCCTGTTCTACGCCCAGGAAACGCCAGGACTGAGTTGTTGGAGTTAGGGCACAATACACACAGACCTAAAAGAAAGTAGTAGACAAATTTTAGATAAGTTCTCTTAAGGCTATTCTGAGTATTATTATTTATATATATTTTCTAACAAAAATAATATTAATTTTTAGCACTTTCCTCTGAAGGAAAGTAGCTATTGAGGTTGGACTCATGACGGAATTTTAGAAAAATTTCTTCAAATCTTTATCGATCCTACCTAGTAGACACCGAAAATGACCCCCGTTAAAATTTATATATATATATATATATATATATATATATATATATATATATATATATATATGTGTCTGTTAACACGATAGCGGCCAGAGTTTTTGTTTTTTCGTCACGAAACTTGGTATATAGCATTCAATTAGCAAACGATTGAACGAGTTCGTTAACCACCAAAATCGGTCCATCGGAAGGGGGGGTTTACCCCGAACCCAAAACACTAATTTGACCATTTCAGCCGTAATATTTGTTATATTTCAACGAAACTTGGTATTCGTTAATATAGAGAGAAAAGTTAGATATAAAAATAAACTAAATCGGTTCATAAGGAGGGGGGGTTTACTCCGGACCGACAATACCAATTCGCCACTACCAGACGTGATTTTAGGTATATTTCGACGAAACTCGGTATTCGTAGTGGTAATCTACAGGTAAATATGTGTTGTAAAAATAAACTAAATCGGTTCATTAGGAGGGGGGGGGGGTTTACTCCGGACCCAAATTACTAATATACTCATACTGGTCGTAATTTCTGCTGTATTGTAACGAAACGCGGTATACGTCGTGGGTAACTCATGAGAAAGAAGTGTTGTAAAAATGAGCTGAATCGGTCAATCGGAAAGGGGGGTTTACTTTGTAATATATTTTAATAGAAAAGCAAGCCAGACATAGGTTCACAACGGCGCCGCAAGGAGCGCTAGAGGGACTGTATCCGGTTCCTGCGTTAGATCAAAATACGATAATATGAGGATTTTGTATTTATTACGTAGTGTAGTAGGTACCATGTGTAAACATAACTCTGGAAGTAAATTAATAATTTATCAGTTACTCATTACAAAATTAAAAGAGAACTATTCATGTTATTATTTTATTTATTTAGGGTATTTTAAGCAAATTGTTCTGGAAAGCATCTACACTACCCAAATTCTGAGGGAAGTGCTTAGTTATGCAGCTCCTGCGTGACGGACTTTTAATTAATGTTACTTTCTTTTTTTTAAATTGCTTGCCAAGAAATTATATGGGATTGCACTAGTAAGTGAAGGGTGTGCAGCAATAAGGAGGCAGCTCCATTTTTCATATTGCTGGAAAATTAAAGAAAACGTTTTTAAGTTTAGTTTCTTGATATTTTTTCCATTTTCTTTTTTTTAGCTGTTGGCGCACCGACATCTAGGTCATTAGCGCCGACATCCAGGGTGCAGCGAGGAATTTTTCCAAAGAGCTGTGAGATGAGAAACTGCCTGCCGCCGGTGGGGATCGAACCCACCATCTCCCGCATATGTATCTGAGGCGTTAGCCACTAGACCACGGGGAGTGGTAGTATCAGGTTTGGAGCTGCTTCCTTATTGCTGAAGGCCTGTCAATTCTGCTTCTGTAAAACATTTTCATATTATCTATATCTTTAACTCCTGTCCTTGTTTATTGGCCACGTACAATATTATATGTATATATTTTGTAAGAGTGAATGTATTTATTGTTTGAGCGTGCTTAGTGTGAGTTCCAATGTCTTCTGCGAGAGTATTTATTATGTGTCTGTATATGTTAAATTCTTGTAATGTGTATATGTGAACAGTCACTTAAGGCTTAGATTTAGGTTTAACCTTAGTTCTAGTATATTTTAAAAGGAACTAACACAAGTATCATTAGCTTTAGAGTTTAGAATTAGGTTAGAAAATAGTTATTTCCTTTGATAAATCACCAAAAACTGAAAATAGTCAGTACATATAGCCAAAATTTTAGAATAGCAATAATTCATGAAAATTGCTTCATCATAGGTTAAAAATGACACAATTTTCAATGGCGCTAATGACCAAAACGGTCAAAGAAAAAAAAAACTTAGGAAAGTTTTTATTGTTAGATTTTTGTGTATGAGTACCTTTTGGATTTGGATTTGTTTCAAAAACATGAAGCTGTTGAGGATTTTGAGTGAAAGTAAATACTTTGATAACGCCTTCGAGTACGACAACTATCCTATCCCTCCGCAGCCTCACGCCTCGCACCGGGGCAGAAAACTCCAATGAGATCGCCTCTTGTTTTTTCATGTCATCCCAGATCATTACTGGAAAGAGTAAAACTTTAAAAAAAAATAGTATATATATATATATATATATATATATATATATATAAATCCCACAACAGGCCACAAGGGCCCAGAGGGGCAGGTACTGTAGAGGTATCTGATTCTTGACTATATGTCACACGAGGGAGATAGTGTGGTCAGTACAATGCTCTGGCCGCTTGATTCTCCCCTTTGAAGGTACCCATTTATTTATTTATAAATAGAAATGTTTAATTATTGTACTATATAATTTGTACAGATTATAACAAACATTTATTAAAAAAAAAAATAGATATGTAAGTTGAAGGTGAGGGTGGGGAAGGATCAATGGATTCTTGAAGAAACTGCCATGAGTTACTCCCCAAAATTGTTTAAAACATTAACTTATACTACAACATTATGAACCTGTTCGAACAGTGTGAATATAACTTGTCCACTCAATAAATCATGAAGATTCTTACCAGGATTTAGCGTTCATTCTCAAAATTCAATATTTAAGGACCTTAAAATGAAATTTACAAATTTCAATAGACCTTAACACAACTTAATATAAGATGCCTAATGATGAACCTGAACAGGTTCAAAACGTCGTAAATATACATTAATATTTTAAACAATTTTGGGGAGCTACTCCTGCCAGTTACTTCAATATATATATTAGGATTGTGGCATAAAAACATGATAAAATGTTAATCGCCACTAAATCCTGATCCTAATCCTATATTAGGATTGTCTGCAATGTTCTTAGAGAAATTAAGGGAAAAATGATGAATCCTTAAAAATACAACTCCATCCATTAGAGATTACCGAAATAGTTGTATTTTAAATTCATATATTATAGTTTAGATTTGTAAAAATTCTTTTAAATTCAATTAAGAGAACTCATTTTATAAAATTAATAATATTTATAAAATAATACTATAATTTACATAACTAAATTAAATATTTAAGATATTTTGCCAGTAGTGACAAAGCACAAACATTAGGGTCATTTGGAAGTCTTCCAACACTATGAAAACAGAAACAAAGAAAAAAAAAAAAAAAAAAAAAGAAGAAGAAAATCAGACTTAACATTTGACTTCTATTAAATCTGCATGCAAAACTATCATTTAATTTTCAACGTATTTAACTAAATTCTGGGCTGTATATTCTGCTAATATGCCTACAGAATATTTTGAGACCAAACCACAAAACATGCCAACACATTTCAAGTTATAGTTTGACATTTCCAACTTCTATGCTATGTCAAAGACATTTAAGATTTAACACAGATATAACATTTTGTACAATTTAACCTGAATAAGATATTAGCATTCTATTTCTAGCAAATATGTGATTGTCTAAAATACAATTACCTTTATTAGCAGGGTATTTAGGATGCATTCCTCCCCCGACAAGAGCTAAGTAATTACAGCGAAACAGCATTTCAACTATAGACAAGCCACCATCCGGAAAATCCTGCCTCTCTTTTTCTTTTAGAGGATCGCAGTTGTAAACACGAAACCCATCATCCATACCACAGGCAAAGCAACCTTAGAGTAAAAATATATTTGACTAAATTAAACAATATTACGTGTAATTTAATAAGTAAAAGGCAAAGCAAAATACATGCAGGGAATATGTTAAGGTAGTAATAATATGTAACACCTTGGTCCTGATTGAAGGCAGCAAATAATAACCCATTCCCATAAATGTTAGTTTCTAAGTTCATATTCAATTTGTTATTTCTATTTACAAGATCATTACTGCTGAAAACACCATCCTCTTCAAGTCAAAACTATTACTATTCACAACGAACAAGAATGTAATGGGCTTAGGGGAGGCGGCATGTCATGAAGTTAACATTATCTCAATTTCTGCATTGTTGCTCCATGTTGGTTATCAACGGAGTAGGTTAGGTAAAGATCTTCCAATGTTGCAGTAAAAGTTTAAGAATCAAGTTGTGCCAAAAACAGTGGTTTACAGAGCATTCTCACTATGTAGGATTTGACAACCAGCTGTCTTTTCCATACTGGCGCTAGTTTAAGATCGTTGATAGAGCAATCAGTTCAAATCCGAAGTATTTGATTATGCAAAAGGAAGTTTCCATTTTTTTATGCTTTTTTCGCATACATTTTTACCGGTATTTTGAAAGGTAAAAGGTTTAATGAATAATTTACTCCTCTAACATTTTTGAGGACAATTCTTGCTAAGAGAAACAAGTTTCTAGCACAAAGAAATGTTTACGACAAAACAAATACTGTGACGTCATAAAGTAAATTCTGTCGATGTTATTTTAAGCTTGGATTTGAAGCCAGGCTCCTTCATTTTACAGTATCATTACACAGCATTAGATTAATTAACTCTTCTTCCTGTGATATAAAGCCCGGTAGCGTAAAACGAGAAATCTGGGTTCAAATCTCAGTTTGACGAGTTAATTTCCCTAAATATAAAGAATTGAATATAATAATGATTCGCCAACGAATTTACCCACGTTGAATACACCGGTTCCCATACATCACCGAAGTTAACCAACGTCGGCCGTGGCCAGTACCTGAGTGGGTATCTGTCCACGTGCTGATGGCATTATAAATGGGTGGTAACCTGTTATTGGCAACGTGTTGATATGCCGTAAAAAAATAAATAAAAATATAATACTCTGCTTTATGGCTCAAAACATTTATGCGATTTAAATAAATAAAAGAAGGCCTAGTGGCCGTGAGTGTTAAGGCGTGTATGTACTCCATGCCTAAGTTCTTGGGTTTATTCCTACTAGGCGTTATGGCGTTTCTTTCTAGAAAAGAGAAAGCATCTGCCCTACCTTGGCGGGGAGGTCACCTGTAGATAACTCGCCTCAAAAATTCATAAAACATGAAAAGTCGTCTAAAATCTGTAGGCCTCAGAATCTATTTTCAGGTCAGTCACATCAATGGAGACCAGACACTTCTTTCAAAAACAGCTCTCTACTCCTTTCTACATCTTTTCTCAAAGCGTAGGCCCATACATGGGCGTATATAGAAAATAATTTCGGAGGGGGCTGGGTAAATTTCGGGGGGGGGGGGGGGGGGGGGCTGAGACCATTTCCGGTGTATGGAATACTAACAATTTCGATCTTGGAAGAGTTTTAGCCAAATTAAACGCTATTTTTTTTTTTTTTTTTTTTTTTTTTTTTTTTTTTTTTTTTTACGGCGCATCTACATCTTGGCCATTAGCGCCGGGCTATCTATAGGTTGCCGCCCTTTTTTAATGCCAACAGCACGTGGTCGGTCACCCATTCAGGTACTGACCACGCCCGACCTTGCTTAACTTCGGTGATCTATGGGAACCGGTGTATTCAACGTGGCTATGGCCGTTGGCATTAAACGCTATTACACCCAAAATAGAATATGTTTTATGAACTAAATGATCTTATTTAATTTATGAAATTTTTACTGATAAAATCAAAATTTCGGGAGGGGGGCTGCAGCCCCCCCCTTATATATGCCCATGGGCCCATATGATCCTGTATTAACGTTTTGATTCTAAGCTTAGGCTTAGGCCCATCTACTCCTCATCGCTGCCCAGCCTAGCTGTCATGGACGTGCAAGAGCCAAACGCTTCCTTGAGGAGGGATTTACCCCGGCCCCGAAAGAATTCATTGCGCGCCAGCAGTTGAGCAAGACAATTTTGACCGAGGTACAGAACTCGTCCCCCCCCCCCCCCAACAGGAGGGCAATGCATCCTAATAGCCCACACAGCGCCAAACACCCTTCATCATAACGCCTTGAGTAGCGCCTACCGACCTCTAGGAACAGCTCCTCTCTCAGGATGTACTGATTTTCACAATCTCAATCAGTGACAAGGAGACAAGTGTCTTCTTGATCAGCAGCTAAGGCCATAAGACGGCCTGAGTGTTGAAGTAATTAAAGGATACCCAAAGTGATACACAGAATATTTTTATTTTAATAAACACAGACACTTCAATAAAATCCAGTGTACAGACTTTTTTAATCATTTTCTTCATTACACCATGTAACCTTCCTGTCCCAATCAGTGTTGCCCCAGTTATTTTAAAATGTCGAAAAGAAATAAATAATTAAATTTATAATAATTATTAACATATTTTGAATTATTAAATTTTAACCGATAATTTTAATCTGTTCTAATAAAATGAATGTTTATGACACATTTGGCATAAAGTTTAGATTTTAAAAGGTTTTGGACCCAAGGGTTTAGTTAATGTATCGGCCATTTACATATGTTGCAGGACAACAAACTGAACTGGTTATTACCTACTACACATGAACTGTGTTTAACTTTTCGTATATCTCGAAAACGGGATCTTTTTAAGTGGAAGGTAATCATTTGAAAGCCCAATTAAGTTTCTAAATAATTGTTTCAAGTGTAAATTTCGATAGGATCACCTTAGTCAATGAAAAAGGCACTTAAAGTTTCAGATTTGTTGGTTTCGTGAGATTCCAAATCACACCTGATGTGAGCTTTACATGAAACCATACCAAGACGAGGCATTTGCGAATCATCTATTTTAAATATGAAGTATTGGATTAGTGATATCGCAGAGGAAAATATTTTGGCAGGAAATTCTATGAACCTAGACCAGATCAATCCGAAATAGTCATGAAATGGTTGTAGTTCACAAAGTTTCCTAACATCTTATATGTTTCAAGTACTCAAGTATATTAAAAAATGCTTATATAAGGTCTAATTTTTTATTATTACATTTGATATTAAACAGTTTCTACAAGACGTGAGAAAGAAGAAGATTATTAGATGTGGTGACGTTTTTCGTTCTGCTAGTAGAAGGCACTTTATTGATTTGTGTGTCATCCAGAGACCGAATATAATGGAACGGATCTCTATTTTATATTTCGGCTTCCTTTTGTAAATTGAGCTTTTTCCTGTAAATTTATAAATACCTATTTCCAAAATGTGAGTATTTAGTAAATATGAAACTATTGCCCCATGATTTTGAAAAATCACTCTTAGAGTAATTTAGTGTACCAAAAACACTTCAGTTTTTAGTATTTTTATTGAATGTTATAAATATTATGAAAATTAATGGTGTTTTCCATGCCATTGTATTTTTATGCATTGAAATTATTTTTTGGACTAAAACTTTTTTTTTTTTTTTTTTTTTTTTTTTTTTATGAAATAAATCAATATAAAAACCTGCAGAGAGTTTAATTTAAAATCCCAAATTGTTAAATTTTGTGTTCAGTTTTCTGTGAGATATGGAAAATTTGCACTTTTTTCTTACCTGCATTTCTGACAAAATTACACTTACTAGCATGGAGGAGCTTTAGTATAGGAAAACAAAATTATTGGTTTCAATGAAGACTATAAATAATATTATGACTTCTGCTAATGTGAATTATTAATTATGTAAACTTTTAATTAATATTTTCAGGACAATGAAAAAAAAAATTCTTCAGGTAATAATAGGTCTCCTTATTTTGCACATTTCTTATTTATTTATTTTGTTTTATGGATTCCATAGTACAATTTATTGATTGATAAATAAAAATTTTTAATATATATATATATATATATATATATATATATAAAAGGTACAGGAAATGTCGAGTTAATAACTTTGGTATTGCACAATTCCTCTTAGAGGACAGTCACTACATTGATAAAGTACAGACATACCTAAAACAAAGTAATTTTGTTGATGAAATATGAAGAAAAACTTACATATAAACAAGGCCAAACAAATTAAATATTTTTAAAATAAGTAAGTTGAAGGTGAGGGTGTGGAAGAATGAATGGATTCATGAAGTAACTAGCAGGAATTGCTCCCCAAAATTGTTTAAAACATTAAGTTATATTTGCGAAATTTCAAACCTTCAGCATTTGGGAGGTTCATATTCAGGCATCTTAAATTAATTCATGTTAAGGTCTAGGAAAAATTTGATAATTTCATATTAAGGTCAAACAATTTTGAATTTTGGAGTGAGTATCTGACTTGTCCACTCAACAAATTATTAGATTTTTAAGCGGATTTAACGTTGTACTCTCAAAAGTTATGGACTTTAATATGAAGTTATCACATTTTTCCTAGAACTTAACATGAATTAATTTAAGATGCCTGATAATAACTTTGGCTTCGCACAATTCCTCACAGAAGACAGTCACCATATTGATAAAGTGAAACAAAAAATAAAACTGATATTCTATTATGATTTTTTGATAAATTTGCTTTGGAAATTCATAAATAGAACCATTTGAAGTATAAAATACTTGACAGTGAAATGTAAAAAAATTACAAAATTTTAAAATATTTAACTAAGAAAGCAAGTGAGTGTTACCTATTATAGACAATTTTAAAATTGGATTTTTTTTTTTTTTTTTTAGAGTCATATATTAATATTTAGAAGAAAAGAATATAACACACACACACACACACATATGCAGCATTTTAAAGTGGTGCTGAAGGAAAATTTAGTGTTAATGCTCTACTGATCCTGGCCATACACAGAGAAGAAATAAGGCTTAATTGATTTGGCTCAAAATAAAAGAAACAAAAAATCAATCCTGTTTGTACTTTTTCACCAAAATTCCAAATTATTAACAATATTTATCATTAGAAAAAAATAAAAATTATTCTTGAACGGGGTCTCCCTGTTGGAGGGAGGCCTGCTTGTCAAATTCCCACGAAGGAGCAGCAGGTTTGATTTCTGCCTGTAGAACGTTATTAGCAAGGAGTTGAAAAAACATTGCTTCTCCATGGACGTTTAAAAGCATGACAACCGGTTGATAGCCTGGTGCTAATGGGAACAGAAGCAAATATGTCATAAACAAAAATTGAGCAGCCTTCCAGATTATATATATATATATATATATATATATATATATATATATATAATCTGGAAGGTTGCTCAATTTTTGTTTATGACATATTTGCTTCAGTTAATAATAATGGACGTTAAAATTTAAATAACTATATATATATATATATATATATATATATATATATATATATATATATATATATATAGTTATTTAAATTTTAACGTCCATTATTATTAACTAAGAATTTTGGGACGGGTTATCTATAGGTTACCACCCTATGTATATGTATGTACAAACGAACGACGAACACTAAAAAAACAAAGCCTATAGTTTGTGCTCAAGTTTCGAACTCAGGTCCTCCATAACATGTGTTGAGTGCTTTACCTCTGAGCCATACTCTCCCACCCATATATATATATATATATATATATATATATATATATATATATATATATATATATATATATAAAATGTAATGTTTGTGCTCTACTGCCTACAAAAATTGTCCTGGGAAATACTATTAAACCCATCTTTAACTGTTTTTTTTTTTAAAAAGTGGACAAAACTAGAATTTTGACCTTGATCCAAAACCACAGATCCATTTGAAATTGTTGTAACATTCGTCTGACCTAAGATTTATAAATTTGGTTTAGAATAAAGGAAATATAACAAAAATAAACGGTTTATCAACAGACATAAGCAGTTTTGAACTTTTTATACACATGAAATTGGTGTAGGCTGAAATTGGTTTCATAAGCCTCATCTATTTCAGGCAAACAGGTTCAGGTATAAATTTCGAAAGGACCCCCTCAGTTGAAGAAAAGAGAGTTTGAAATTTTAGAAGTGTTATTTTTGTAGCGTTAAAGGTGAAATATTAAGAGTTTCTAGTCTAAATTTTCCAAATCATACAAGATGTAGGCATATGGAAACACACTAATATGTCATAGTTCCTGCTAGTTGGACTTTGTTTTACTATTTTTGTGAAAAAAGAGATAGAATCTGTGAACACATAATTTTAGAACTTATTGTAACACTCCTTCTTTACTTTAATATGAAATTTTGCGGGCGAGGTAGCTCTGAGGTAGAGCACTCAACTAATGAAGTGGAAGACCCGAGTTCAAAACCCGAGCACGCACTAAAGATTTTTATCTTCTAGTGTCATCGTTCGAGGATTGGATTTGGGGCCCAGATCGTTTGTAGCCTCACCCAGCCTTTAATTAATAATTAAAGGCTGGATACCTGCAAAGGGGAAAATCTGATGGCCAGAGCATAGTACTGACCACTCAATCTCCCTAGTGAGTTGGATGGTCAAGAATCAGATACCTCTACAGTATCTCCCCTTCTGGGCCCTCCTGTTACGGGACTTTTTTCTTTTTTTTTTTTTTAATATGAAATTTAAACTTTTCATGATATTTGTAGTATTAAGCTTTGAAACCATAATAAGTTTTACATTATAGGCTGACTTAAACTTTATTACTGAAACTTAACACACATTCCTTTTCAGGATGAAAGACGTGCCTGTTAGACGATGCTTTTATATTTTTAGCTTGAGACAAGGAACAATGCTGATTGGAATTGTTATTTTGGTAAGTAGGCACTTGATAATTCATTGCAAATTGTAATAAATAATATAATTAAAATCGTTATATTTTTTCACATTAACACGGTTAACCCTTTCAAGACCAATTGCACACCGTGTGTGCAATTGATTTCGGAAGCTATAAGACAGCCTACCTAATAACAGTAATGTGCAGTTATATATTATTCTGAGTAAACTAGTCATGAATAAATGTTTATTTTTTTTAATGATCTATTTTCATTTTACTGTAACCATAGTTATAGGAGTAGTTGTAGAATATTTTGTAGTTGTATGTCTTTGTTTGTAGAATGCTTGTAGTGTGTAAATATTTGGTGATAGCCATAGATAGTGGACTGCCCTGCTATCTATGGGATATAGGAACTAGCTGCCCAGGCCTAGGAGGAGAGGGGGGTCCTAGACAATAGGAGAGCAGTGTCATCTGGACCAGATAAGCAGGCAGACCTTGTGACCGGTGGACTGGCGAAGAAGAGATGCAGACCCTTGGTAAGTCTCTGCTACCACTTGCCAAATCTTATTAGGCCTGGGCACAGTTCAAGTTTTGAAAGGGCTATTAAAAAATTAAGGGGTACTAATATTAAATAATAAAAATAAGTTTCATCATGCTAAACCTATTTCATTTAGCCTTTCCTTTTTTTTTATTTATTATTTTATTTATTTTTCCTGCTCCTGGTTTCCTACATGTTACAACTGGTGTCAGGTGTGGGGTTGACTGCGAATAATTTTAAAGAAGCGAGTGAAGGAGCTTGCAGAGTAGCGAGTAGCTAGGAGGCGGTGAGGAGGGCATGTGGTGACTGACAGTGGAGTCAAACCCGACCCTGGAAAGGTGGAAGCAGTAAAAACCTTTCCGAAACCACGGAATGCACGCGAGGTACGTAGCTTCCTCGGTTTAGCGAGCTACTATCGCCGTTTTATCCCGGAGTTCGCAAGTAGGGCGAAGGCCCTTACTGAGCTAACAAAGACTCGAGCTACTTTTGTCTGGGAGCCTGCGCAGGAGAAATCATTCGCGGACCTGAAGGAGGCCTTGACCTCCGACCTCCTACTAGTGTATCCGGACTTCCGAGACCCCTTCGTGCTCTCTACGGACGCTTCCGGAGTAGCTCTTGGGGCTGTGTTGTCTCAAGTGCAGGGAGGCGTCGAGAGGCCCATTTGCTATGCCAGCAGGCAATTGAAGGGGCCGGAATGTAACTACTCTGCCACTGAACGAGAGTTGTTGGCGGTCGTTTGGGCGACAAAGCTCT
The DNA here is from genome assembly GCA_946811695.1 of Gonocerus acuteangulatus. NCBI lineage: Eukaryota > Metazoa > Arthropoda > Insecta > Hemiptera > Coreidae > Gonocerus > Gonocerus acuteangulatus. Next base: position 66,301,335 of record OX328129.1, read on the forward strand.
TTCGATGTTACTTGCTTGGGCGAAAATTTAAGTTAATTACCGACCATGCTGCTCTTAAATGGATGCTAAGTCTGAGGGACCCCTCTTCTCGGCTGACTCGATGGGCCTTGCGCCTTGAGGAATTCGAATATGTCGTTGAACACAAGCCCGGAGTGAATCATAAAAATGCAGACGCGCTAAGCCGCTCCGTTGCTGAGATACGGACCCGGTACCCCCTCACCCGGAGCCACATCCGGAGGGCCCAAGAGCAAGATGGCTGGTGCCAGAAGCTGGCAAGGGAGGGCGGTAGTGTCAGGGCCGATGCAGAAGGATTGTGGTACTGGGCTGTTGATCTCGAAGGGAGTGATTGGCGTCTCCTAGTTCCGGAGTCGCTTAGGCTAAAGATCCTCGAATACCACCATTCGAAGCCATGGGCGGGACACCCGGGTATAGAACGCACGCTTGCCAACTTAAGGGGGTCCTTTTATTGGCCCTCTATGGAGAAGGATGCACGGAACTTCGTTGAGAGCTGCCATAGGTGTGCTCAGCGAAAGAGCCCACCAGGCCTGAAGGTGCCTCTGGAAGTGCTGTATGTGGCCAGTGGCCCATTCGAGCAGGTGTCATTAGATATTTTTGGCCCTCTACCAAGGTCAAGGAGAGGGCATAGATATCTACTGACTTTTATCGACAATTTTACGAGGTACGCCGAAGCAATCCCTATAAAGGAGCAGACCGCTCAAGAGACGGCCGTAGCCTTTGTGGAGAATATTGTGACGAGACATGGTGTGCCAAAGAGGCTGCTCACTGATCAAGGGAGAAACTTTGTTTCTGCTCTCTTCAAGGAAGTATGCAGAGCTCTTGGGATAAAAAAGCTGCAGACTACAGCCTATCATCCGGAGTGCAATGGCATGGTAGAACGCCTCCATCGCACGATCACGGATTCGATCACACATTTTGTGCGGCGGGATGGTAGAGATTGGGACCGTTGGGTCCCATATGCAGTTATGGCCTACCGAGCCATCCCCCACTCCTCGACTGGGTACTCCCCCAATTACCTACTTTTAGGACGGGAGTTAGTCACCCCTTTCGACTGCGATCTAGGGCCTAGCTTGAACCAGGAGGACCGAGATAGGCTCTTACCGGACGATCATGTGATACAGCTACGGAAGCGGCTTTCGGAAGCATATCGAGAGGCGCTGGTACGATCCGAGCGATGTTATCAACGTCGAACAGCCTTCGTAAACTCTCGGAGGAAAGAGCGCGAGCTAGCAGCGGGTGACTGGGTGTACTTAAATGTGCCAGCGGTCAAACCGGGTCACTGTCCGAAGTTCCACCGTCCATGGACGGGGCCGCATCAAGTCACCCGTGTACTCTCCCGGGTTAATTATGAGGTCGAGCTGTCTACCGGGGCGCGAGCAGTTGTGCACATCAACCGCCTTAAGAAGGCCGCGACTAAGGGGAATATGGATCCGGAGAGAGAGGAGGCTGAAACGACTAATAGGTCGCACCGCGAAGAACAGGACGAGGAAGAGGCCAACGACGAGTGGTCTTGGGCGATGGAGCCAGGGCGTCCATATGGCTTGAATTACCAGACGCCAGACCGGGCTGGTGACGCGGAAGAAGGGGAAAGCGAGGCAAGGGCGACCGATCATTCTGACTGTCCCGTGAGTGCGGGGGCATCCCCTTCGTGTCCAGATCCTAGTTGTCCTCTCGGCGGCCAGTTTTCGTCGCCACCTTCGGAAACGACTACCCCCGATGAGGTCCTATCCGACTCAGCCCTATCTGAGGGAGAAGTAGGTCAAGAGGAGGAAGCCGAACGGAGCGGTTCACCCCAGCCTATAGGACGGGTGGAGGGCGCAAATGAGGGGGGGAGGCACCGCGAAAGATCCAGACGTTTATACGGCCGACGGGGCGTAGACTCCCAACCTTCGAGTGAGCGTCGTTCCTCCTCTAGTTCTCCGAGCAACGACCCCAAGGATGCGACCTGGACGCCAGGAGAGCGGGAACAGGGACCCCGGCCACGATCACCATATTCCCTCCGGAGGAGAGGCGTTCAGAGACCTAACGATGAGTAGACGTGGGACGCGGATCTTTGGGGTGATAAAAAGGGTGTTCCGGGAAGAAGGCCGTCACATGAGGGTGTTGCAGGGTAATCCCACGGCTATTGGACACCAACCCTCCCTATCCTTACCCTTTTCCTCCTCTTTGAGAAGCTTTGGACTGGGCTTCACCGAGTATTTGGTGAAACTTAGGAGAGTAATGTTAGGAGTAGAGGGGTTGATAGATGGAAGGTTCAATAGAGAGCTGGTAAGCCCCCAGGAATTAATAAGTGTTTTGGCAGGTATTGCGGAGGCTAGCCCAGCAGATTTGGCACTATTGACCCAAGATGGCCGGCTCCATGAGCAAGTATACTACGCCGCAGCAACGGTCCAGGTTATAGCGAGCGCAGATGGGGTACTAGCCTTCATTGATCTGCCTCTGATGCCATTGGAACAACGAATGAAAATGCAGAGGCGCCCGGTCCAAGAACTATCTGCAAGGCTTTTGGTAGAAACGAGACACCAAGGAAGCTACCTCTTCGTTAGTCAAGAGCGGACTGCTCAGTCCGTGCTACAAGAAAGAGGCTTTGCGGGTGTCGACAAAGTCAAGTATGGCTTTCCTACAACCGTCCCTCTCCACAATGGCGACGTTCCACCCTGCGTGTTTGCCAGCTTGGAGCAACCTTTATCAAGAATTGGCCACAAGGGAGAGCTCCATGAGATTCTGGACCTGGGGAGGTGCATCTACTGCAACTACTTGTGTGGCAGCTATTATAGTCGGAGTGGCGGTGAGGAGGTACTTCAAGAAGAACCAGTCTGTGCGAAATGTGGAAACGGCAGCAAGAACTGAGTGCGCCGGGGTGAGGATCTTTCGCCCGGACGATGCTTCACTTACAGTGTAGTGATAGTGCTGTGTAGTGACTTGGAAAGTATTTATCAGAAGATAAAATACTTTAGTGAATTAGGGGGTAATGTAACCATAGTTATAGGAGTAGTTGTAGAATATTTTGTAGTTGTATGTCTTTGTTTGTAGAATGCTTGTAGTGTGTAAATATTTGGTGATAGCCATAGATAGTGGACTGCCCTGCTATCTATGGGATATAGGAACTAGCTGCCCAGGCCTAGGAGGAGAGGGGGGTCCTAGACAATAGGAGAGCAGTGTCATCTGGACCAGATAAGCAGGCAGACCTTGTGACCGGTGGACTGGCGAAGAAGAGATGCAGACCCTTGGTAAGTCTCTGCTACCACTTGCCAAATCTTATTAGGCCTGGGCACAGTTCAAGTTTTGAAAGGGCTATTAAAAAATTAAGGGGTACTAATATTAAATAATAAAAATAAGTTTCATCATGCTAAACCTATTTCATTTAGCCTTTCCTTTTTTTTTTTATTATTTTATTTATTTTTCCTGCTCCTGGTTTCCTACATGTTACATTACCTTACATTGCACACATGGAGCTCAATCTGCAACTCGGAATAAACATTTTCTGAAGAGCGAGCTGCACACCCGGTGTGCAATGATCTTATTTATGTGAATTCACTTACAAATTCGGTGATTTACATAGAAACAATTTTTTTTTTAAATTAAAAATGAACATAAAGAAAAATAAACTGTTGCTCCTGGGGGCCGTGTTCGAAAAAAAATTGTTGTCTCGAATGGTTTAAGCAGTTGAGATACAGAGACTTTGGATTTAAAACAATGCTCTCCAAATTGCTTCATTTAATGTTTTAAAGTCTTCTGGATTTGGCCGTGACAAATTAGTAATAACCAACGTTTCGCCTGACATTCTACCAGCTTCCTCAGGGTTTCTTCTGGTCGGGGTCACATGCTTCATTTTAAACACCTTTTAAAAAAGTTCCCTTTTACGTTAATAAATGTCACTAAAACCGGGGATTTGAGAATTATAGGTAGCACTTTTATTTTAGTTTAGAACTAACTATACTCTTAAAAATAGTATATATGTTTGTGCGTATGTTTATATATATACATGCATAAAACACGTACACGTATTAAACACATTCATATGTATGTACGCAGACACACTCATCATTATGTAGTTTTTATGTGTAGTTATTACTAATACTACTTACTAATACTAATAATCAATTTACTTCATACTATGAATTTCACTGAGGAATGGGGAGTGAAATGAAGTTAGGGATGGGGAAAGTTCCTTTTTTTCATATGTCAAAAGTTAACATTTTATTTGATCTCCTAGCTGTTGACTGGTTTCTGCCTTGGTTTGTTGTTACTTGGAAGCGCCCATGCGCATAAAATGGCTGCTATGCTTGAGGCCGATATTGAGGACTCGGCAGAGCGGGAAGGAATAGTGCTTTCAGAAGAGACTGAACCTCATTCCCAAAATGATATTGTTCTCCACAAAGCTCACAATCTAGCTTCTTGTAAGTCATTTTTGTTATGATAAACTATAAATTATGAAATATAACTTCAGTTACAAATAAGAAACTTATTGTTAAGTTCACTATTCTGCCTTATGAACATACATGGCATGATCACACTAATGCCCGTAATATTTCATTAGATACATGGGATAAAAAATTACAACAAACTAGTCATACTGCTATGCTTATCTGGGCAGGAGAACACCTAAGACGATAAGCAATTCCAAACAAGAAACAGAAAAGTGTACTGAAGACATGGCAGCATTGACAGTACAAAACTTTCAACATAAGAACACATTTACAGGAAAAATGGCGAAATACTTGGACGAACACACAAAATACCAAACTGACGGAAATAAATAAAACTATATGTGTGGCCATCCAGCAATCAAAAGAAGAATTAATTCTTATTTTACTTCTTATTTTCTTGGTAGGCGGAAGGTCAAATAATAAAAACTTCACCATACAGTATCACCAATTTATTCCGTCCCTACATGTTTCACACCTTTTTTGGTGCCTCTTCAGGGGAAAAGTTACATATATAAAACTTACAGCCTCAATCTGAGGAGGATAACCTTCCACCAGTACGGCCACGTCTAGATTCTAGACCTGATTGCCAATTAGTACTTTAGCTTATAGAATATAAATATGTATATATATATATATAAACATATTTATATTTATTTATTTGTATATATATTTTATATATATTTATATATAGCTATATATATATATATATATATATATATATATATATATATATATACATATACATGGTAGATTACTTTAATTTGTCAACTTGTGAAAATTAAAATATGAAATGTAACTTTAACTGTTACGAAGAAAGAATACAATTATAATATAAAACAATTTACTTTAATGCTTCAAAAGACAGATTCTTCACAAAACAAAAGAAACACACTAGAGAAAGCTTGTTTTTAAGTCCAAAACCACTTGTTGTTTCCCGACCGGGAGCCAACCTACGAAGAGATATGCTATCCCATCGACGATCATGTACAGAAATGAGAATGAGGGAGAACTTTTTGGCATACTTAAAGTCCGCCACAGCCTTCTAGATTAAAATTGGCATAACTGTTTTTTGTTTTTTTCAAGATGACATCTTTTTACAGAGGAGTTATTTGTTTTGGAATCTTTGTAAATAAAAATTTTTAATTTAAAATTGGTTCTCTCAAATATAGTTTAAAGAATAAATTTTGATTTATCTTTTCCCACCCCATTACTTTGTATTCCCGGAATCTAATTTAATATTACGTCTGATACAAAAAATATGTGTTATGAAATGTCACAACAATATACAGTCCTTTATATTTCCTGTCTGGTCTTCATATTATTTTTACTTAGTTAAATAACCAGCTCTTGGCTCCTAAAGCCAAAAATTTCAAAAGAGTGAATCCCCTTTCTATGAGCTTTTGAAACATACTAAATTTATAATTTAACTAAATATATGATTTATATAAATAAATCTTTCTTCACTATAACACAATATATATTTTACTAATTTATTAAAAAGTAAAGTATTAATCACTAATTTATTATATTGATTTTGCAGTGGTGATTGTGGGAATGTACATAGGAATAACACTGGTTACAATTCACTTTGTCTGCTGTGTGCTACTTCTATATGGAGCTATTGTGGTACAGTATATTATTTATTTCTCTTTTTAGTGATATTTATTAGTTAAGTCTTTTTATTAGGTGCATTTATACATATACATTAATTAATGAAAAGAACATTTTCTTAATTATTATTTAGCAATTGAAAGGTAAAAATATCATACACGTGAATGAATAATTATGATTTATTAATCACCACTGTACTACTTTCACGCTTTTCGTGCTTTATCAGGAAAGCTTTAACATTTTTTATCGCCTAAGTAGGCAAGTCATACAAGAAAAATTAGTTAAATTATAGAGACAATAAGTATTCAGGGTGGGCCATGAGTTATCATTTGAAAAATCGTATAAAAAAAAACACATTCAACATATTTTAAAACTTTTTTATTCACAAGAAAACTGATTAGTTCGAATTAAAAAAAAACAAAAAAAAAAAAAAAAAACATCATGTAAATGACCACCGTTTTGACTTTTGAACTCTCCTTAGCAACTACTGAAATTTTCGAAATCGCCGACATCTCTTGGCTGATCCACGAGATCGCCGACATCTCTTGCCTGATCCGCGAGATCGCCGACATCGCCGAAATCTTTTGGCTGATTTTTATTTTAGTTGGCATTGTGTATTTGGTTTAAGGGCCTTGCTTTTTCGAAGATTCGCGCGGCCGTTTGGTAACTGTTAGTTCTGAGGAGTATGTAAAATGTTACGGGAGTTCTTTACGGCACCGATACAACAGGAATTTGCTGGCTACAATCACAACACATGGTTTCAGCAAGATGGAACCACTTGTCACACATCCGAGTCCCTGCCATTAGCCACAGAAATGTTTCTGGAAAAGCTGATTTCCAGACGAGGTGACTTCCCATGGCCACCCAGGAGTCCAGATCTATCCCCATCAGAGTTCTTTTTAGGGGGTTATTTAAAGAGTCGTGTCTTCATCCATAAACCTAATACACTATGTCAACTAAAAGAAAAAAATCAGCCAAGAGATGTCTGCGATCTCGAAGTATTTTTCCCAACGAGCATTCGAAATTTCGGTAGTCGTTTAGAAGAATGGAAGTCGAAACGGTGGTCATTTAGATGATGTTTTTTTTTTTTGTAAATAAACAATTTTAAAAATATGTCTAATGGTTTTTTTTATATGATTTTTTCAAATGTTAACTAATTCATGGCCCACCCTGGATTATGTCTACTGGATTGTAGCTAATATTATTATTTTTAAATATTATGCTAAACTAAATATGAGGAAAAATGGGCACTATTGATTTGTCGTTTGCCTGGACAGTGTTATGCACAAATAAACGTTTGCGGAGGAATTGGCCTAGTTGTTTTCTATTTCTTTACCTGTAAAAATAAGCAGATAATATAAATATGATGGAGCATGCAGAAAAAAATCATCATAATGTAGGGTTACTATATTGTGGGGGGGGGGGGATGCGTCTAAAGTTTAGGGATCATGCCAAACACAAACTATTTGTTTACTTGGATTAAAATAGCTAATCTCCCTTATTTATTTTTTTTTTTGGTGCATCGACTGCTGAGGTCATTAGCACCCATCTCCCTTATTATTCATTAAAAAAAATTATACATAATTTTAGAGTCAATTGAGACAGAATTTATGTTAAACGGCCTTAATTAGAATATTGGAGCGGTTAGAGGTTCTCCTTTAAAGGAAATAAAATGTATTGTCTTCCTGTCAACAGCAATTATTCAGCTAGTAGTGTCAGTGACTATCTGGGTCACTTATCTTCAGGTTGCAAGCTCCAAAACTTTGTTGTCTGGTGATCTACGACTTGCAGAGCTCGTAAATTAAACTGAAGGTGGCGAATGTAGACAATATGTTTCATTTCCTTTATAAATGGCTTTGGGCAGCCATAAAAAAGTTCTTTGCCTTCTTATTTTATGTGCATCTTAAGTAGCCTGTCCTCGGCAGATGATTTTCCTGCTACCTTTCAATCAAGGAGCTCCTGAGATCGGCGAGCTTGTGGAGTTGTTCCCTCGGGATGCTGATCGTGAATATTTTCGGAGTGCAGAACATATCTTATTGTGTTGAAAAGTGCTGTGTTGAGTTATTATTACTTGTATTCTAAAATATATTTTATTTAATATATTTGATATTGGTCAAATATAGGAGCTCCACTATTCCAGTTTTGTTTAATCTTAATTTTAATACTACTTTATGATTTTTGGGACTGGTTATCTAAACCTCGAACCCACAAATCTAGGCATGGAGTGCTTCCGCCCTAACATTCTGTGTCTATGGTTTTGATTCCCTCTTGGGGTGTTGGCTTTTCTTTCTTCTCTTTCGAAAATTCGACAGACATCTGTCGACTCAGATAGAGATAATTTTCTAATACTTCCACTACCAAAATGTAAATAGCTTAGTTTGGATGTATTTCAAATGTCAGGAACAGTTTTCAACTGAATCAATCGTTTCTGAAACTAGTTGTATCCACCTTTTTCATAAACGGTCACAGATATAGCCTTAAAAATGGTTTCATTCATTTGCCTACATTAGAAAGCCTTTAAAAAGTGTACTTTAAAGCCTATGAACACAAAAACCTGGTAAAAAGTGCTATGATTCCCCCCCCCCCCCACTTCTTAACAAACTTCGCCTTTCAAATAAGACAAAGTATTTTTGTACCAAATTACATCAAAATCGGACCATTTTTCGAGCATCTAGAGAGCAAACAGACAAATATATATACAGTAGACTCACCCTTGAAATATATATATATATATATATATATATATATATATATATATATATATATATATATATACATATATATATAGGGGCGAGGTTAGCTCAATTGCAGAACACTCAACTAATATGCTGAAGGACCTGAGCTCAAAACTCAAGTGCACTAAAGATTTTATCTTTTAGTGTCTTCTTTTGAGGGTTGGATTCGGCCTCCCTGACCCGCTCACCCAGTCTTTAATTAATTTATTAATGGGTACCTACAAAAGGGAAAATTAGGCGTCTAGAGCGTAGTACTGACCAAACTATCTCCCTAGTGCACTGTATGGTCAAAAATTAGATACCTCTACATTGTCTGCCCCTCTGGGCTCTTGAGACCTGTTACGGGATTGATACACACACATACACAAATTTGAAAGGTATGACCTCTATCCTGGATAAAAAATGTTGGTAACCCGTAGATAACATGTCCCACAGAATCAGTGTTATTTAATAAAGACTTGTTATAATTTAAATTGATAAACAAAATTACAAAAACGCATGTTTGCATTAAATAAATATGTTACAAGAATATTGGAAATAAAGTGGTGGATCCCCTATAATTGACCAATATCTTTCTTCTTTGTGTAAAATTTGTGCAAATTTTTAGTGTTTTTGTTGATTTTTTTTTTTTTTTTTGGTTGAGTTTAAGGCGTGTCAACCGTTGGGGATTTTTGTTGATGTTTGTTAAATAACAAATTGAAGTGATTTAATGTTATGTTGAAATTTTAAAAATAAAAATTTTAAAACATCTATTTATTATATGTTAGTATCGTAATTATAAGTCAAATAGGTTGGCTTCTAGTATTGTCTGAAGTAGATTAAACTTCGGACAAAAACTTAATTTGAACAAGTTACAAGTGTCTCTTCTTCAGAGAAGGTCTAAAGTTTATGAAAAGAAAAACAACAGAACCTATATTTTGTTATTTCATTATGTAACTAATGTTAAGTTGTGTTTTTATTTCTCTTCCTTCCATAGAAAAGTATTTTTAATTAAATTCTTCAGAATGTTAGCTGCTTACATTTTTATCTAAGATGCACCATTTTATATTATTTGATTATAATAAGATATAGTACATTTATTTGTTCATATGCATACTGATCATTGAAATGAATTCTTTGTTATGTATTTTTTTAATTATTAGATTTCAGAAGTGTTAATATTTTTTTATATATTCAATACCTTAGACTTACATTGTTATTGAAAAAAAGACAGGTTTTATGAAAATGTTGCTGCCTTATTGTATACTAGAGTTACCAGACTTTGAACCTGTTTTTATCAAAAATCAACATTTAATAAAATATTTAAAGAACCAGATTTTTCAATGATTTATCTTAGAACCAATCATATCCATCACTTGATGATTTTTAGCTCCTTCTCTAGGAATGTAGCTGTCGATGTTGCATTCATGAAAGAATTTTTGAAAAATTTCTTCAAATCTCGATATATAAAAAAAAAATCAGTCACATAACAGGCCACGAGGGCCCTGAGGGGAAGATACTATAGAGGTATCTGATTCATGACCATACAGCACACTAGGGGGAGATAGTGTGGTCAGTAAATGCTCCGGCCACCTGATTTTCCCCTTTGCTGCTTCGACTGCTATGGTCATTAGCACAAAGGTACCCATTATTAAATTAATTAAAGGCTGGGTTGGCCTAGGGACGGTCAGGGAGGCCGAAATTCAACCCATGAACTAAGACACTAGAAGAAAACATCTTTAGTGCTTGCTCGGGATTTGAACTCAGGTCTTCCAACATATGAGTCAAGTGCTCTACCACTGAGCTAACCTCGCCCCCCAAATCTTGATATATATATATATATATATATATATATATATATATAATGTGTGTCCATTAACACGATACACACCAGAGTTTTTTGTTTTTTTGCCACGAAACTTGGTAAGCAGTATCCCCCCAGCAAACAATTGAACAAGTTCATTAACCAGCAAAATTGGTCCATCTGGAGGGGAGTTTACTCCAAAGCCAAAGTAGTTATTTGCCAATACCAGACGTAATATTTGTTATATTTAAAGAAATCTCGATATTCGTTATAGGCATCTAAAGAGAATTTTTTTTTGTAAAAATTAACAAAATCAGTTCATTAGGAGGGGGGGGGGAGGTTTACTCCTGACCCAAATTACTATTTTTCCCATACTGGTCGCAATTTCTGTTTTATTGCAACGAAACGCAGTATACATTGTGGGTATCTAATGTGAAAGAAGTGTTGTAAAAATGAATTAAATCGGTCTATCGGAAGAGGGGGGGGGTTACTTTTTACTATGTTAGAATAGAATTCACCACCCACATGTGGTAGTGGTTGGCAAAGCTGCCACTAGGAACACCTCTGTTTTGATATGACTTGTGATATCTACCACTAGGGGACTGTATCCTGTTCCTGCATCAGATCAAAAGACAAAAATGTGAAGTTTTGTTTATTTGTTAAGTAGTGTAGTTCCACACATGCTCAAAACTCTGGAAGGAAAATAATTACAAAATTAATAATTGGAACAGAGGCTCATTACAAATGTGAAAGAGCAGAACTATTTTTTTTTTTTTTTTTACGGCGCATCTACGTCTAGGTCATTAGCGCCGACATCCAGGGTGCAGCGAGGAATTTTCCCAGCGAGCCCTGAAATGAGAAAATTCCTGCCAGAGGTGGGAATCGAACCCACCATCTCCCGCTTATGAAGCCAAGGCGCTAGCCACTAGACCACGGGAGACCACAAGAGCAGAAATATTCATGTTTTTATTTTATTTATGTAGATTATTTTAAGCAAATTATTCACGAATGCACTCTACACGACCCAAATTCTGAAGAAAGTGCTTAGTTATGCAGCTCCTGTATGACAGACTTTTTTGGAGTCTTTCCAGCAAATCCACTCAGAAAAATTTGTCAAAAGTTCTTTCTTGGTTACACCCTCAATTGGTACAGATCTTTGGAAAGTACCAAAATTGACTAAGGCCTACCTTAAACAGTCAATACTATTGACACAAGAAATAGTAGAAGCCGAGCCTATAAGACTTTAATATTCAATAATATATCAGTTACAATTGTGGTTTTAACATAGATGGACCTACTTGAGTTGGCACATCACTTGAGAAGAGAAAAGAATGTGACAAAGAAAAATGTGGATAAAAATCTGATAAAAAATAAATAAATATATACCAGTTATAGATACAGGGAACTACTTGAAGCCAAACGAGTACCAGAATTGTTTGCTGATGGATATATATGTATATATATATATATATATATATATATATATATATACACACAGGGTGTCCCGATTTTAAATGGAAAAACTTCAAGAGCGTGCAGGGGGCCAAAAATCTAAGACAAAAAGTCCTTTAGAGATTTGCTCGTTTTTGCTTTGTTTTGGATAAAATTGCAAAACAAGAAATGAACCAGTTTTCATTTTTGTACATACTTATTTAAATTTTCAATGGAAAAAAAATTGTAATTACGAATTATTTAAAGAAACCAATTACTAAAATTCAATCTCTTAATGCTGAAATACTTTTCGTGAATGGTTTCTGCATCGGTAATGCTTTAGAAGTGGTGCGAGAGCATGCGCACCGATTCACAAATAGAAGAGTGCTCAATTGACGAGTCTTTTAGTTAACTTTTATTATATCATCTATTTAGTTTAGTTACTAAATGTTTCCCTCTTGAAGAAAAATAATCATTACTTGACTTGATAAATTGCAGCTAAACACTATTCTTATGATATTTGGTGATTCGGTCTCTTAATTGCTCTCTTGAGTTGATTGACACCGAATAAACTTCCTGCTTCAAGGTTCCCCATAGGAAGAAACCAATTAATAAAATTCAATATCTTTAGAAAGTAATAAATTCTGCATTATTTAAAGATGGTACGAGTGCGATTATCGTCTTTCAAAGTTCATCATATTACCTGCTGTATGTGAGTATCTGTGTGATTTTTTTTTTCAGCGAGTCCGTTGGCTTTTTGTTCCCTGGATGTGCATGGGGCTTTTAGGACTGATCCTTTGCTGCACTGGAATGCTGTTTTCCATGTACCTCGTTAGAGGTTATAAAGCTCTCATTATCTTCTTCTCTTCATCCAGTACTCTAGGTACGTACCAGATTAGGGTATTATTCAATACATTTTTTATTCAATAATCATTCAAATACATTTTTATTGAATAATAATTTATTCATTGATTAAATTATTCATCCACTGATTAATTTTTTGTTCTATGAATAACAGGGTTGGCTCATTATTCAATACATTTTTATTGAATACGAATTTATTAATTTGTTCATTGACTGATTTTTTTTTTAATTTAATGGATAATTAATTATTTTTCATTCTTCATTCGTTATTTTTATACTTTTAAAATAATGTGGTACATGGAACAACAAACTCAGATTATTTAAGTTCAGCAAACAATATCACTTAAATAAATAATTTTCATTAACAGTAAGAAAAATTGTAATGAACTTAGTCATTTTTATTAGGAAATATTGTTAAAATAAATCACTTGTATTTAACAAAACATTTTAGTCAAAGAAATCAATTTCATTCAAAAAATTATTTCATTCAAATAAATAACTTTCATTCAATAAAATTTTTTGCCCAATAAATCGTTTTTATTCACTACAAATTTTCATTCAATAAATCATTGTTATTCAATAATGAATAAAAATAAAAAGTTATGTTATTCATTGAATTGACTGAATAATGAATGAAAAATTATTCATTATTCAGAATGAAATAACAGATTTATTCATTATTCATTATTCTGAATGATTTTTGCCCAACACTGGTATGTATAGTATGTGTTCATTATTGAATAGTCTTTAAAAATATAAGTATTAATCTTCACAGAGTATCTATTTAAGACCTTCTTTTTAGGTAGGACAGAAAAAACTCCATGCCTTCGGCCTTATTGCCTGAAAGATGTTCAGTATGTTTGAAGAACTTGTCAGAAATAAGGAGCTATTCCTCTCCCTTTTTACAGCAATTTATTACATTCGTACTAAGAAATTGAGCGATAATCGAATGAACAGTTCAATGAGTCACCTCCTAAAGACATTTCTACTAATCAACCATGCCAGAATTTGTACAATGTAAATTTGACTTAAGGGATAATACTACCTTGTAACTTTTTTTTTTTACCATTTTTTTTAAGGGGCTAAAATTTTTCCTTAACTAATCAAAAATGATATCCAAGAGTGTAGAAAAATGTGAGTGTATGTAAAGAAAAATGTTTCAATTGGGCAAAAAATACGATTTTTTGAGTGAAGTCCCTATGCGGAGTGAACACGATGCTGATTTGAAGATAATTTTTTGAGCAAGCTTCAATTGGTCTGTTTTTAATTGTTTAGTTTTTATTGGTCTCCTTCAATACATTTCAACATTAAAACTTTTTTTTTTTATCTTTATTACAAGAAAGTATGAAAAAAAAATTAAGTAGAAGAAATATGAACATGAAAAAATTAATATTTCTTAAAAATTGTACGTACTTTACTAGATTTAATCTTCTTCTTTCGAAATAATTTTATTTTTTCGTTCTAGATTAAAAATTGCCACCTGCAGCCTATCGCCTGTGAGAAAAGAGGGTTTCCGTTCCACAGACGCAGCATCTCCATTTTTTTCCCGAAAAATTGAAAATTATTTTTTTTTTTTGGATACTTTAACATCCCTTATAAAACGTTTGGTATAAAAAATTGTAAAATATTGATTTACCTGTTATTTATAAATTCAAGAAAATGACATTGATTTTGATCTCACAAGTAGTATTAACCCTTAAATGGCAGCCAGATGTGATTTTAGAATACTTTCGAGAACCGTGAATTATTATTTCACGTAAAGTTGTCATTAGAGAAACGTAAAGTCCGGCGTAAATATGTTTTGTTTGCTTTGTTGATTGAAATGGAAAAAAAATGACGAGCTACCAGAAGTAACACTTAAAAAAGTCACTTGTCTAATATTTTTTTAAGTTCTACAACACATCAAAACAACAAAAAAATGTTTACTGTTACGATTATTCCTGTTTGTGATTGAATATATTTATTTTTTAACTGAAGAAGTCTGCCAAAGAGCTTGCCTATATATTTTTTCTGAAAATCTGCCGTTTTCTCTTAGCCTTGACTTCTTATAAACCATTAAAACTCACTTTCATCAGACCGTACAGTTCACCAATCCCAATCTAAATTATATATTTTTTTGTAATTGGAATGATATTTCTCTCTTCTTGTGATGCTCATTTCATAGTAATATAGTAAACATTGAAATAATTACATAAAAATGGACCCTTTATGTGAATTAAATATAATGAAATAATTTTGTTTGTGATTTCAGCTCTTGGATTCCACATGTGGCTTGTAGTATACAGCCACTACATCGAATGTGGTGAGTACAAACCACGCGTTAACCCTCGCACACATGTTACGCTTGCAAACAGAAGTTTAAACAATACTACCAGTGTCTAATGAGTTATAAAAGCCAAATTGTGGCAAATGTAATATTTGTAAGTGTTGAAACACATTCAATAATTTTCCTGATTTTTTTTTTTTTTTTTTTTTTAATTTTTATTTTCTAGGAAAATGTTAATTTGAGTTTAAAAAGGTACCTGAGGTTCTATTGTTGAGAATTAAAGAACTTGTTAATGATACTGTTAAGCTTATGTGTCTTATGCAAATAAATAAAGTATAGATATGTATATATAATTTGAGGGTAATAAAAATAAATTTGATAAATTCTTAATAATTAGAATTTAAATTATTTTTACATTGGAAAACGAAGAATTGACATTAATCAATTATTACAGGAATTGAAACACTTATTATTAATTTTATTAGACTACCATGAGCCAAATTATTATTATTTTTTTTTGTCATTTACCAGGGCCGCCACATCTCAGAGCCTGGCCCGGGACCAGATCACGGGCCCCCACTTCTCAGAACCGGGCCCCTACTTCTCAGAGCCAGACTGAAAATTCTAGTACTTTGCTATAGGACTTTGGACATTTTGAAATTATTTACATCTTGAGTTTTGAGCGAAATGTAAATAAAAGCTGACAATCCGTGCAGCTAAGGTTACTTTCGGTACTTGTAGTTTTATTACGATTCCTAATGAAATATACTATTCTGGGACTGCACTTGTTTTGTCGTTTATGTACATTAAAAAAAATATAGAACCCATTCCAACGAATATAGGTTACACCTGTCTTTATTTCTAAACCCCATTCTTTTTACAAGCTCATAACCTATACATTATTTTCCAATTGCGAGGCCCTGTCTGGGCCCCCATGGCGCCCGGGTCCGGGACAACTGTACCCAGCTGTCCCCCCCATGTGGCGGCCCTGTCATTTACATATGAGTCAAACTTAACAGTTTAAACAAAAAAAAAAAAAAAAAAAATGCCTTAATTGTTTGCTTTTTTTTTTTTGTTTTTTTTTCAAAGCCGGTAAAAACATATTTTTAGCTTCAAGAACTATTTACTGTAATATCTATATAAATGGCACATAAAAGTTTTTGTTTAATTGTTACAAAAGTAAAAGTAATAAGTAGTACAAATTATTAGTAGTAAGAGAAGATCATAATTATTAAATTGCTAAGCATAGTAAGCTATTTTGATGAATAACAAATCTTTTTTCATTTACAATAAAGAAAGCAGATTGCATAATCAGACAAAACAGTAACATACCACAAAACATGAACGAATTATTTTCCAGCAAATATATTCAACGTATTCCAACTCCTTCAAAATGCAAAATATTTTGACAAAATCTAACAAACCTAGAGTATGTATGGAAATACATATTATTAAGTGAGATACTAAAATATTTTTACAGAATTAACTTGATTTCATCGCACACATTACATACTTACTTTTTTACCAATGACCGTTATTACAGGGTGTCTACTACTTTTGTTAAAGCCAATTTCAGGACTTTTTCATGAGTTGAAATGAAAATTTCATGACCATTAAAAGGAAAATAATTTCAATTAAAAAGAGAAAGCCTTAGCTATTAACTTGAAATTATTTGTAATTTGCTTATAGATAACCCGTCCATAAATTCTTAGTTAATAATAATGGACGTTAAAATTTAAATAAAAACAATTAATAAAACTGTATAAAATATACATAACATGTTAAACAAGATAGTTAAATTCATTTTAAAAGCGAAGAAATGATGATACTAAATATTTTAGAATGAGTATGGAATTAGCAGCTTCAAAAATATTGAACTTTGGTAGCAGAATTAAAAATTTCTATTAATAAGTACTAACTAAATACAATTACAAATGCATGGAAGTCATTAGACTCCGCAAAACTGAAATTTCATGACATAGTTTCAAAATTCATGACTTTTCCATGATTTTCGTGTCGTATTTTCAATTTCATGACGTTTCTGTGACTTTGTGCTGTAGACACCCTGTATTAATATTGGCACAGTTTAATCGCCTCAGTTGGGATGAACTATTAATAAAAATAAATCAACATGTTATGAGTTGATTAAAATTATTTTACTAACAAAAAAAAACGTATTTGTTTTGTTGAATGCTTTGTAAGCTTTCTGTTACCTTTATTGGCAATTCAATTTCCTATTAATAGAATAATCAAATAAAAATTACTCTTTTCATTAAAATATATTATTACAAATAGCTTTGCCTGAATGTGTTAAATAAAATATTTTGTTACTGACATTTGTAGTAATGACAAAAGTTACAAAAATAATGGTTTTGGAACTGCAGAAGTTCAACCAAAACTTTTATACAATTATGTATAAGTAGATAATAATTACATTTTTACTTCTAACTAAGAGTTAACTGTTTCAATTGATCTTTAATTTCTGTTGTTTGTTGATTTTTCATAAATGTCCTGTTATGAAAAAAATTTATATTAAGAATGTCTAGATCATTGGGGTACGATCACGTGTTGAATTCAGAAATTGTATCCCCCACGAAATGGAACAGTTCTCTCTCTCTTTCCTCCATAGCCCTGAAGAAGGCTTTTATGTCAAGCGGAAACATTGGCATAAATAAAATTCATTTTAGTTATAAAATGTAATTTTATTCAACACATGACCGAACCATGATGATCAACGCCTTCTTAATCTCAAAGTTCGACTATATCTTCTTAATTATCCAAATGTATATTAAGACTTTATAATCATGATCGAATTATCATAACAATAATAATAATTATTATGAGTTTTAGAAATTAATTTATTTTATTTTTATGTTTTTCTTAAGCTCTTTTCATTGTGATTTTTTTTTTTTTTTTTTTTTTTTTTTTATAAATAGTGTAAGAAATAGACAAAATAGCAAAACGGGTGAAATATATTATAAGATAATAGTGCTGTCCTCCTTTCATAGATTAGTTCCGTTTATAATAAATGGAAAAGGTCGGGAGATACTTTTTTCTTAATAAGCTGCAAACGTGAGTCTTCATTTTCTGTCGCATGAATGTCTCACTGGTCACTGCTAATAGAGAAAAGATTTTCTTATTATAGTATAAATCAATATCCATAAAGTTATTGTTAATAGTGTTATTTAGTGTTTAGACAAGAAATAGAAATATTTTCTACTACAAATCTATTGGTCAAATTAACTTAACAATATTTGATATACGTGAATATGTAGCGTAGCGCTAATAAGGAATCTAGATTACTATGATAATAGAACAAATAATAGGATTATTACTTCAGAGCAATTAATATAGAGTAATTGGTTAATTTTCAAGTATCCAATAAATTTCATTATTTATTGGCATTAATAATTATTAATGCCAATAAATAATGAAATTACTAATTATAATTATTAATAAAATTTAAAAAAATTTACTAATTATAATTAAATTACTAATTATAATTATTACTAATTATAATTATTACTAATTATAATTATTAGTAATAAATTACTAATTATAATTATTATAATTATCACTAATTATAATTAGTGATTTATTGCCTGAATGATAAAACAATATATTTTTAGCTTAGTCAAAAAAAATAAATAATTTGTAATATTTGTCATAATATTGCATATCATATAATATGATAATGCATATCACTTAATATAATAATATTTGCCACTATAAATAAATATTAAAACTGACAAATAATGCTATATAACGATGAGATTTAAAAAAAAAAACGCGTTATAGTTCCTTAAGAATAAATTAGTGCAGAGATTCTCGAATTGTTTTGAGTGCCTTTTTCTGGAATCGTCCGGGCTCAGAACTTTCTGTGAATTTTTGCTGGAATTTCTTCACCACATGTACATCATGGAAAAAAACATGTTTCTGAAGGAAATATTCAGAATTTCCAATGGGAATTTATTATTTTTTCACATTAACAAAACAAATGAAATAATGAGAAAAAAATTACAATTTTTTGGGTGATTTGGAGTTTAGCACACCCCCAGTCAACGTGTTAATTAAATAAAAAAAAACAACACAATTTTAATAACTTTTGATTTTAATGCAATTACATTTTTACTATTTTTATGTAATCAGTACAGTGGAGGAAACAAAATAAACGTATCTATTGAAGTAAATAACACCTTTTTTTAATGAGAAAATTTTAATTACATTTTATAAACAGTAAACGTGATGCAAGATAATTAATCATTAAATGACCCTTTGCTCGATTTGTTTTCCCCCATTCCTTCACAGAAATGGCGAATCTTCTTATTGTTTCATTTAGGATGAATAAAACATATCCCTATTTATTATTAAAAATAAAATCATTTTCCGTAAATTCCCCATTTCCAGATGATAAGCCTCTCAACCATTACTGAAAAACATCAGGATTACTAAGCATTGCACAAAACTAGTGTGTTGACTCGAGTAAAAAGCCGTTATAACTAAGAAACTTGAATATTATGAAAATTGAAAAAAAAAAATTTAATAATGAACAAAAAATGTACATTCATGAAATTGTGACGTTGGGAGCATTGACTTCACTTGCAACACTCTGCAAATTATTGAGCTACTATAATCAGTTTTAATGTCACTTGCATTCTGACTAATAGATAAACCCTTCCCAGGAAGGTAATAGCCTGTCAAAAGCTCTCTGTCCAAGCATCCGTCTGTTATGGGCATGTAAACATTATAGTGGCTACACCTGTTGCCACCACGTACCTAACGGAGGGGGTTAATAAAATGGCCAAAAATCCCAACGATATCTCCTTTATGGGAAAATGTCCTATAGAGGTTCTCTATTCTCTTTCAAATTTCTTCGCTGGTTGATTTTATCTCCTCTTCTCGGCATATGTCACCAGCGGTGTAGTTTTCTAAACGAAACATTTTTCCCGGCATTTCCGCTGGCTTCTTCAGGTGGTACATGATGCTCGTTCGTTAGCTGAAAGCAAATGTCCCACTGTGCTATCATTTTGTCGTTTAATACCTTCTAGCTTACTATCTATCACAATCAAGAAAATCCCATGTTTCTTGCAATGCCAAAAAACTGTTTACAAAATAATTTCTGTTGGTCTCTTGGCATCTACAGTCACCTTATGGCTATACATTTGGTTAAAACTCCTTTATAGTCAAAATTAAATGTTTCCGAACAGTTCCACCCTCTTCCCTTTCTGTCATGCTCCACAGTTTGAGAATCTCTGTAATAATTATTTTTAAAGTTAATTTGGTATGAATTCTATTGTTTTGCCTATTTAGTTAGCGAGCCTTTAAGCTGACATTATAGAATTAGTATTATTGTCTTGACTAGCTTGATCTGCATTGTGTTTTGTTCTGTTTTATTTTTGTTTTGGTCATTCAGTGTTTTCTCTTAATAACTCACTATTTTTCAGTGCCTATTCTTAGAATGTAGTCTCACTAATAAGAATTTCTGTGGCCCCACAATCGTAAAAATTGTGACCTCAAAATTATTTTTATAATTATGGTTTTTATTTTAAAGAGTTAATTGAAATGAAACAATTTGTAATTTATAATTTTTGAAGCACGAATGTTCCTCGAAAATTATATTAAAACAATAAAAATAAGTGTGGCTTTCATTTATTTGAAATGCCACACAATTTCTTTTAGTAATCTTGATTGAAATATAAAATTAAATTGTATATAAGAAATTATGCTCCCATAACAGCATCTTGTTTGTACATAAAATAATGCCAATTCGTTTAGAGATTTTTAAGAATTTGTTGAGAGTTGATTTTGACTTATAAATATTCAAACAATTTGAACCATTATCACTTCAAGAACTTTTCATTAAAATTTCATAAATATTTTGAGAGGTTACCAACTTTTTTTATTTTCGTTCTCAGTTGTGAATTTTGTTTGATATTTTCATTAAGATGAAGTGTCCTGTCTCTTTTATATATCTTGCTGGACCAAAGTCTTTTAAGAGAAAATTCTTGATTCCAGAAAAAACAAGTCCCATTTTAAACAATAGTACCAAGAAAATCTTTTGTTTTGCCACTAATAACATTTCCCCAATTATTACAACAATTTAGAACAATTATATTATTTTGAAATGTTATACATTTGTTGGGCTATGCTTTAATTAAAAAATTAAACAAAGAACAAAAATCAAAAGGAATTTTAAAAATATTTTATAATTATAAATGATAAATTTGATATTAAAATTGAGTGCTTTTGCACCAGTTGCCTTATCAACGATTATTAAAATTAGTTTCAGATTAGTTATAAAAAAAAATTATTTAGAAACCTTTAAACAACTAAGAGAAGGTGTAGATGATCGGCATTCGGTCATTTGTTAAATAAAACTACGTTTTATAACTAACGAAATGTGTAATATTTATTTTCCAGCATTTCGGCTTGAATAGCCATCTTCAGGGCTATGGAGAAGAGTCAGAGCAGTTCTCTATCGTAGAGACTACATTTAAAAATTTATTTTATTTCATAATTATTTATTCTTTTGAAATGTAGTCTTCGTAACTTTTGAGCTGTTTTTCCTCTCCTCCATAGCCCTGAAGATGGATTGTAATTCAAGCAGAAACATTGGAAAATAAATATTACACATTTGAGTTATAAAATGTAGTTTTATTTAACAAATGACCGACCCCCGATCATGAACACCTTCTCAATACCAACGGTCGACTATCTCTTCACTATTTTAATAACTAACTATTCAAAAGGAATGATTAAGTTATTTTTACTTAAACCCTCCTTTTCTTTCTGTTGTCAACTACTAAAATGGTCATTAAACAATCGAAAGCATCCTTCTTTAATGACATACATTTTTTTAGATGAGTTATCTAGAGACTACCACTCTTTTCAATCTAAAATATTAAAAATTCTTTTTTTTTCTCTCTTTTGTTTAAATGAAAAGCCTTCTCTCCACGTAGTGGGTACAAAATAATTATATCAACATCTGAAACACTGTGCGGTGATATAGTGAAATATAACTTTTCTTAACTTTGCCTTTAGTCTTTCGAACTTCTGTATACGTAGTAATCCCATTTGGCGGCTTTTCATACCCCTCCTCACTACAACAGAAGCAACAAGATATTGATATTGAACTTTTTAACAAATTCTTCCTTCCATTAACATTTTCTGTTTCTAATCTTCCTCTTAGGATAGTCAATTATCTTTGTTTTCTCCAATCTACAGACTGATTTCATTTCTTCCATTTCAACTGTTTTTTTTTGGAAAACGTCCAAAGTTAACAGATCAAGTATTATTTCCATTGTTGTAGCCGAGGATCATTACTCCAGTTTTTTACTTACTTCCACGGCGCTACATCCCACTAATGAGACATGGCCTCAAAAATCAGCTTCCGCCAGTTGTCACGGTCTTGTGCTCCCATTTCCAGTTCTGGACTCGGAGCAGGAAGCGGGCATCGGCGACTACTCCATCTTGCCATCTCAGCTTGGGTCTGCCAACTCGTCTGGTTCCACGTACCCTCTCGAAAAATATTTGTTGATGCATGTCTTGGTTTCATCCTGGCTGGGTATCATGCCCAGCGGAGACGTCCGGATTTCATCTACTTCAGTATATTAGCCTCCCTAAATAGGTTGGAAAATTCTTGGTTTTCCCACCGTCTCCAGATCCCCTGGTCAAGGATACCCCCATAAAGGCCCCTCAAGACCCTTCTTTCAAAATCTCATGGCTCGTTAAAAAAATTCCTTGCTGAACCCTGGATGTCGATGCGCGGTAAAAAAAAAAAAAAAAAAAAAAAAAAAAAAATCGCTTCCATAGCCCAATGTGATCCAAGATGGCATCAGCATTGAGCGTGTTAATTATCAGCATCCTAAAACGTAGACACCTCCCACAAGTTTTACTTATAATTTTTTTAATGTAATTCTGTTTTATCAATTTTCAAAATCTCTGACCTGTTTAAAATCTGTTTTCAAGTTATTGAAGGTTGTGGTTAGTTAATTTATTTGACTATTTCCCCCCCCCCCCTCTCTTTCCAATATCTAAGAATAGGCAGGTGGTAAAAATGTATACATATTGTGATTATTAAATCAATATTTACATATAATTATTAATAACATTGGCTGTACTTTGCACACTGTGCCTGTAAGCAGTTAGGGAGCACAATATGTCTATTTGTATGTATGCAAACATACAATTTGTGTATGATTGTAAAACATACAGTTGTCTATATTTTGTTATACTAAATATTTCTCATTCCATGTAAATATAGCCTATATCTAGGTAGTAGTATTAATGTGTTATATGTCATATTATATCATGTGAGGCATTTATAATTACGTAAGTGCTGTTGCACCAATTAGAAATTTCCAATTATTAATATATTATGTGATATTCTACGCTATACAAATCAATAAATTAAATATTTTTCATTTGTACTATATTTTTCTTAAAGAAAGTTATTGTACAGTTTCTACAAACAATACTAACTGTTTATCGTCCATGTAATATCGGGACCTGCTTTCAATTACTACCTCTTTTCATTTAGAGGTATTTGTGTATGTGTATGTGAATTTGATTATTGTTGTGTTATGGTTGTCAATTTATAGAGTTTATTGTTGAATTGTATTTATTAGAGTATTACGGTTGTGATTTATTTATAATATTTGTTTAATTTTACACTTTAAAGTTAATGAATTAGTTTTTTAATGCATAAGCAATTTATTTTTTATACTACATTACTACATCATTTCATTTTGCAATTATATTTCGAGAGAATTAATTTAGTGTGAATTTAGTTAATTTTAAATGTTGACATAATTCTTCAGCTTAAAGAAGAGTATTTGTATTAATCTTTCCACTTTAGGTTTCTCTCATAATGAAGAAAAAAGCTTTACTGAACTATTACAGTATATATATTGCTTTCGCATTTAGTATACGCATATCAACAACTATTTTCTTTCAGGGCCCTCATGATTCCTTTCATTTTTTGAAGAAAAATTAATAAAAGTCACCATCCTTTCTGGAAATCAAATCCTCATCGCTACACTCGTAATGTTCAGAGCTTAAAATAATGTTCAACAGCCCTCCCTTTCACGTTTGATGATAGTTAACTTAAAATACTATCAAGGTCACCATGAATGAGCGGGCAATATAGATTTGGGTCATTTTTTAATTGCATAGATAACATACTGTTTTGGAGTTGGTTTTTTTTTTTTTTTTTTTTTTTTTTTTTTTTTTTTTTTTTTAAATCATTTGTTTCTGCTGCTAAGGAAGGTGAATTTCCATTTATAGGTGTAATACGGATCTGTTTGTAGGCCTTTATAAATTTAACAAGCCCTACCCAAGTCTCCCTCTCTTCCTTTAGATTACTTCTATCTCACTTATTTTTCAACAATTAATCATATAGTTTTCTATTAATAACTTCGTTACTTTCTTTACAAAAAAGTTAAAAAAAAACTGTAACCACTAAAAAGTTGTAATTAATTCACTAATGACTTTTCAGCATGGAAAAAGCTTTTACAATGACCTACTTGATAGAAACGACACCATTTTTTGTTGTGAAAGCAGTGCTAAAACATTAGCCAAAATATATCGTATGATTTTTCCGAAATTGCTAGCTTCGTTTGTAACCTGTTTGCCTTTCACTGTGGATGTGTGACTATGTTTTATCAATGTTTCGATGATTGGTACTTTCAGATATCCTGATATCCTCAAGCAGACACCAGAGGAAAAAGCCTGTTCTTTAATGGTTTTAGGTCAGTAGCACCTGTTTTTCATAGGCGCCACAAACACATGTTAGTCATGATATCACAGGCCCTCAAAAAATAAAAGTAAAATAACAAAAATTAGGCAAGGATTTCTGAGGTTTTTGCGATTATTACAAATCGAATAAAACAGTTATTTAACTGTCTATTTTATGTTTATTATTTTAATTGAATGGTGATTTTGTGAACGAACTTCTAATATAAACCTCAATGTGAAAAAAAAAAAATATATTTTTGTGTGGGGGAGTTATTTCTTGTTTTAACTCTGTGCTGTTGATGAATTTCACAGAGATAAAAATGGTTTCGTTTAAAAAAAAAAAAATATGCATATACACAAATTATTGGCTGATATTTTGATAGAAGCCATCAGTCCTCTTTATTACACATTTATTGTTGGTTATTAGTTTTTATTAAATGTTTTTCATGTTCTACTTTTTTATTTACATAATATTAGCAAGTGTTTTGTAATATTTTGTATACATTGTTACATTACTGCATAACTTGTTTTCTTTTTTTTTTTTTTACATCCATTGTGAAAAAGCAAAGTGAACTTTATTATTATTATTATTATTTTAAAACTGTAATGCTACCAACAGTGCTTTAGCAACCAACGATGAGAGCTTTATATTCTCATTGCCCCATTCATTTGAGGCTCATGAAACACCATTAGTAATAAAAAGTACTAAAAAATAAAATTTTGTTTAAAATTGAATAGACAAATTTAAATATTCTGCCTGGAAGGTTGTTAATTCCTCGACTTTTAAATTCCTTGAATTAATCTTTTGAAAGAAAAGCTCAGCTTTTTAAGAAGTGTGACTTTGACTATAAAATAAATGAATCTTATTCAGATAATTTTATTCTGCCTTTAACTGGATTTGTGTTCAATTTATTGTTTTTGTTGTTAATCTAACGTATTTTTTAAACATTTTGTCAGCCAGTATTTTGTCATTTGTTGTGTCATGAAAAATTCCAAAACAATGATTTGTAATTTTTTTTTTATGTTAGTTTTTATACGACTATTTTGTAAGATTGTTCATATTTTTACATTTAATTTTTAGAAGTTCATGAAAATGTTGAAACTCTAATATTAACATATTGACATATAAAATAAAAGCTTTTTTTATCTATTTAGATTGAAAAATGTGTAAATAATTAAAATGTGTAGTTATATCATCAAGCTTTATCGTAGAAAAATTCTATTTATTATGACACTGGACAACAAAAAATGATTAGCTTTTAAAAAATATTGAAATATTTTGCTTGTAAGATTAACCCTAAAGCAATACAATGAATTTTATGTTTGAAACTACAATTTTAAATGAATGGGCTTTTGCTATTCACATTTTTATATACAAAATTCTTTGTAAATGTACTAAGTACAAGTATGATAACAATCATTTCAGATGAATATTAGATATTTCATTAATTATTAGGCAGTTTTAGCTAATATTGTAATGAATGAACTGTATATTCTGAAAGTATAACACCAAGAACGACCAAAAATCTAATAATAGAGTAATGAAGAATCAAAAGAGAGAATTTAAAATTGTCTAATGTTCATAATATTGAATAATGTTTTTGTTTGTTGCCATTCAATATTGCATAAACAGTCGGATTTTAATAACAATAAATTTTATAGTGTTGAAATCTATTACCTTTCTAGCTTGATTCCTTTATTTTTTGTGTTTATCTTGCAACACTATTTATTTTCTGAGCAGCTGTTTGGAAACGTCTCTCTGTCAATGATGGAATCTAAATTGGAGCCACTACATTTTTGAACCTATTTTGTAGATTTAATAATCATGTATTGGCTGATACAACGTTAAAAAAAAGTAAATAAAAAAAAATTATAATCATGTGTCAATTTTCAATGTTCAAGCTGTTTAGGTTCATCTTCAAGCACCTACCATGTAAAATAAAAGCAAGAATAAGGAGGGAACTACTCCTATGTCACTAGACCAATACAAAACTGTATTTAATATTTCCAAAATTTATTTTAATTTACATCATAGTCCCAAATGCCATCTGCCATATTATAATAAAAGAATGATGATAAGTCGTAATAATATCTATATTGGTTTTTATATGGAGGGGAAAAAAGATCTAGCTGAATTTAATATGGAAATAGTAAATACAGCTTTGATAATGCAGAGGTCAGCGGATACATGTTGCATATGAAAACAAATAGAAGCGTATTACTTAGTTGTTTTCTTAAAGTAATTATACCAACTGAATAATACCGCCAACTTTAGCATTTCAAGGGTAGTAGGAGGAAAATCCCGTAAGCGAACCTTCCTTTTTTGTTTGTCCGGAGGCGAATCATTTTGGTTGCAGATGATCATAAATAAATAAAAATATATACAAATATTTCGTTTAGAGCCTTCTGCTCAAATTCAGGAACATAAATATGCTTTAGGTCCACCCGACAAACCTATTTAATGTACTGTATAACATATAGTCTTCTTTTTCGTAGATGGCCACCTCGAATGCGCGAACGCTAGCAGACGCTTTTTTGGAACGCCTAGGTCCAACCGACGAACTTATGTCAAGTGCTGTATAACATATAGTCTTCTTTTTCGTACATGGCCACGGCGCATGCGCGAACACTTTTTTTGTGACATATACAGTGTTCTTTTTCATACATGGCCACGCCACTACTCATGCGCGAACACCAGCGGACACTTTTTTGTGACACATACAGGCTTCTTTTTCATACATGGCCACTGCACATGCGCAAACGCCAGTGCCAGTGGACACTTTTTTGTAACGGTTTTTCCAGTTTAGTCACTGCTAAAGCATGTTTATGCTAAACGTTTGGCCCACACAAAACTGATTGGATTAAGGTCTAGACTTCTCGCAGGGAACTCTATGTTACATTGTGTTCAGGTACTCAGAACCATCAGCTGCCGTATGCAGCAGGCCATTAACATGCATAAGCAGTGCTTCAGTACCAATGAAAGGCACGTAAGGTATTTCTTGGGTTGGCACCAATTTGGTACTTGGTTCCAAAAAAAAAATGCCACCCCAGAACATGATAAAGCCTCATCCAAATGCCACTGTTTCTGATACCCAGCACTGACTGGACAATTCTCCTGGTCTTCTCTACACTCTTACACAACCATCTGGCATGTTAAGGGCTACTCTCAACTCAACAGGGAAGATGATGTTTCCATTCTTCTTCAGTCGAAGATTGATGATCCCAAGCAAATCTTAGTCTCTGTCTACAATTTTCTGCAGTAAGTGGAGGCTCATTTACAGACCACCTTCAGGTAAGCCTGATTCTCTGTCTTCTAATAACAGGTTGTTAAATTACGAATGCCAGTAACCCAGTTTCTAATGCCAAAAGCAGATTAATGTAGTTTCCTGAGCACTTGCACTTTAATAAAACGGACTTCGATGGGATCAGTGACTTTTGGACGTACTTTATTTGGTCGCCATGAGTGACTTCCAGTGTCTCTGCACCATTTTATGGCCTTTAATATTGTAGAGTAATGACAAGCTAGGCGATTAGCAATTTAACGCAACAATATTTCTTCTTTGTAAAAAATAATTATTCATAGTGAATCATGGTGACTTACACAACTTGTCATCTCAAGAATAAAACCAATAATTAAAAAGTTCATCACGCAGGAGCTGCATAACTAAGCACTTTCCTCAGAATTTGGGTAGTGTAGACTGCTTTCCAGAACAATTTGCTTAAAATATCCTACATAAATAAAATAAAAACATGAATAGTTCTCTTTTAAATTTGTAATGAGTAACTGATAAATTATTAATTTGCTTCCAGAGTTATGTTTACACATGGTACCTACTACACTACGTAATAAATACAAAAATCCTCATATTATCGTATTTTGATCTAACGCAGGAACAGGATATAGTCCCTCTAGTGGTAGAAAGCGCTCCTTGCGGCGGCTTTGTGAACCTACGTCTGGCGGGCTTTTCTATTGAAATATATTACAAAGTAAACCCCCGTTTTTCGATTGACCGATTCAGCTCATTTTTACAACACTTCTTTCTCATGAGTTACCCATGACGTATATCGCGTTTCGTTACAATACAGCAGAAATTACGACCGGTATGAGTATATTAGTCCGGAGTAAACCCCCCCTTCTAATGAACCGATTTAGTTTATTTTTACAACACATATTTACCTGTAGATTACCACTACGAATACAGAGTTTCGTCGAAATATACCAAAAATCATGGCTGGTAGTGGCGAATTGGTATTGTGGGTCCGGAGTAAACCCCCCCTCCTAATGAACCGATTTAGTTTATTTTTACAACACATATTTACCTGTGGATTACCACTACGAATACAGAGTTTCGTCGAAATATACCAAAAATCACGGCTGGTAGTGGCAAATTGGTATTGTGGTTCCGGAGTAAACCCCCCCCCCCCCCTCCTAATGAACCGATTTAGTTCATTTCTATATCTCACTTTTCTCTCTATATTACCACTACGAATACCAAGTTTCGTTGAAATATAACAAATATTACGGCTGAAATGGTCAAATTAGTGTTTTGGGTTCAGGGTAAACCCCCCCCTTCCGGTGGACCGACTTTGGTGGTTAACGAACTCGTTCAATCGTTTGCTAATTGAATGCTACATACCAAGTTTCGTGACGAAAAAACAAAAACTCTGGACGCTATTGTGTTAACAGACACACACACACATATATATATATATATATATATATATATATATATATTGTGGTGTTTTGGTTCGGCAAGAAAAAGAAAATTAAATTATATTTAAGAGTTATTATAGAAAAAGTTGATTTAGAAATGTTTTTATTATATTTTCATTATATCTCAGGGTTCATTTAATATTACCAAACTCACCACATACGGATTTATGAATAAAACTATTTGAATAATTAATTTAATTTAATAAATTTCCTGAAAGAAAAGCATGAGAAATATATAATTAGAACCACTTCTTACCATCTGTCCTTTTATGTGTTGAAAATCTGTCCAATAGAGTTGGAAATAATTGACTTATATTGAATAAAAGATATAATTTAAGATTTGGCATGGCTGTGATATAAAAAATAATATAAAAAAGAAAAATTGCTTGACTCACATAATTGTATCAATGTTGGGTTATTTAAGAAAAGTTAGAACATAATTAAAATATTAACTTATATATTAAAATATAAATATTGGCCATTATGAAATTTTAGATAGCTTTTGAATTTTAATTGAAGATTGGCAGTTAGTGAGTTATACTCAGCTTATTTTACGGATGATGTTCTGGAAGTGAAGAGGCAGACTGGTTGTAGTTATGTTGAGGAGAATGATGGTCGGCTGCTAGATCATGGAGTGGTGTCTGGCCATCATGTGAAGATGAAGTGAGAGCTTGGTGTCGGCTGACCAGCTGGTTCTGCAGCGAGACCGTGTGTCCTCTGCCTCTGGTGCTCGAATGGGATCGTGTGACCTCCGCCTCTGATGCTCGAATGAGATCGAGTGGTGGGGGAAGGCCCTTTTTATAGAGGCGTTACTCCCACCATACCAAGGGTGTTTGTCTTCAGCGATCGCCACCTGGATGTTCAAAGGGCAACTTTTGGAAGCACCTCTATTCTTATCTTCCTGGGAAAATTGTATCTCTTGATGCCTTGTCGCTCCTAACCGAGACATTTGGACTCTTCTTTTATTTCACACTGCCTTTTTTTAAAAAAAAAATAATAAATAAATACTGCCAATCTAAGCACTGCCAATTCCTATCCCTTTTATTTATTTAATTGGTTGACAAAAGATAATATTTGTGATGGACTTATGGAATATAACTTAGCCTTTATTTTGAATAGGAATGCTACTCTTTGCTATACCAGAAACTGACTCTTTCTAGAGCACCCCCTTTTAGATCATTACAATATATATATATATATATATATATATATATATATATATATATATATATATATATATATATATATATATATATATATATATATATAAATTTTAAGGGGGGTCATTTTCGGTGTCTACTAGGAAGGATCGATAAAGATTTGAAGAAATTTTTCAAAAATTACGTCATGAGTCCAACCTCAATAGCTACTTTCCTTCGGAGGAAAGTGCTAAAATTCAGATAGACATTGATGTACAGGGCTAACAAAAACACACTGAAAGTTGGATTCAAATCAATCAACAGAATGAATTGAATCCATTAATCCTTCGTTTGATGACCAATTATGAGTAAAATGATATAATCCCTAATGTCTCACATGTGACTAAACATTTTACTACAAATAAAATGAAACATGGATTGGCCTTTTAAAATTAAATCTAAAAAATATAGGTGTATTGATTTTTTTTTTTGACGGGGAGTGTATACACCTTCATTTGAAATTTAGTGCTGTTCTTTCCATATCCATTAAAAACTCAATAGCTCATCCAGAGTAATGTTGACGATATCTCTTCCATAATGATGGTCTGTGTACAGTTGACACGCTACATGCTGATGTCCTCCATCACTAATCCAAGAAACGGCTAGTTCCTATTCATTTTTAATAATTTAACCTTAATCCCTGGTGTGTATGAAGTGTTTGACAAACAGAAGGGAAATTTCAGTGAAGTATGTTGGCAGCAGTGAGCATCTAGAATGCAGATGCTCACTGGTGCTAACATACTTTAAAGAAATTTCCCTTATAAGTTTAATACATTGATATACTGCCTCCCATGATGAGAAAAGCCTCTACTGCGAGTTTTAACAGAAATATCTCCTCAAAGAAAAGAGAAGAATTTCAGGAGAAAATAACTTATTTGTTACTTCCTTAGTATGCACAATGCCAACTATATATTTAAGTGGTATATTTATTTACTTTTTTTTATAATTTATGATAAAAAGATTGACAGGGGTCTCCCCGTGTTCTAGTGGCTAACACCTTAGATTCATATGCGGGAGATGTTGGGTTCGATCCACACCGGTGGCAGGAATTTTCTCATTTCATGGCTCGGGAAAATTCCTTGCTGCACCCTGGATGGATGTCGGTGCTAATGGCCTAGATGTGCCATAAAAAAAAAAAAAAAAGATTGACAAGCATGCTATGTATTAGGATAGCACACTGATGTGTGTTTTATGTATTAGGAACTCTCTGAATCTGACAGCTTATGAAAAAGTTGTTTATTCTCTCAAGGATAAATAAAACACAGGAGATAATAAAAAATAATTCCAAATACAGTTATGAAAAATTTTATTTACAGGTACATACGATATATTTAAATATATATATTTTATACGGAGGTCTGTATCCATGTGTATGAAATCCAATGTATACATGTTTGTATTGAACTGATAAATTTTTGTTTTTGAAATGAAGCATAGTTTTCTTCAACAAAAAAAAATAACAAAAAAACTTGTGTTAAAAAATGTATCCAGTAAGTTGCCAATGAAAGTTATAATTTGCATTGCAACTTAGTTTATATTGAAGACTTTGTTAATAAATATTTATCTTAATAATAAAAATCTTTTAACGAAAACAAGGGTGTAATTAAAACTCTTGCTTGACAAAACAATAATAAAAAAATTGAATCTTTATACAACGTCTGCACAAATAATAAAAATGTGGTTCCTGCGAGCTTCCTAAACAGTCTTTCTATATTTGTGAAATAATAACAACTAAAGCTCTCACAACAACTGGTAGTAGAAATGGTTTCCTCAGCGATCAAGTAACGACTGTTCCTTTTTTTAAAATTAAAAAATAATAATCTCAAAATAATAACTCTGCCCCCTAGATTCTTAGGTTTGCTATCACTGGTACAAAAGGCCGGTTTGTAAAAAATAAATAAATAGAGATTTCAATTAAAAATGTAAAAGGGAAAAGCAAACCAGCCAGAAGACATATGATCTGACTAGATTTTTATAAAAACCAGGCTGTCAAAGTTTTCAATTGTTATTAATTAGTTTATTTTTTTTAACAGACAAAATAATAATTATGGAACAATGACTTAATACTAGCAGAAACCAATTTTAACAACTTTCACACAGAAAACATTCAATGACCCATAATTGTTAGCTATCAAATTACAACTACTATTTACACACAACTAAGCAGTCTAACTCCTTTACATATATTTCTTATTAATAAAAACTAAAAAAGAAAACAAAAAAAAAAAAAAAAAAAAAAAAAAAGGAAAGAAAGAAAAAGATGGCCCAACGGTAAAAAAAATTTACAGAGAACCGAAGGCCGTCTATGTACAGAAAAGGAGGAGTGAGCCTGCGTTAGAACCTGGCCCACCCGAATATCACAGCGGCGAAATCTGCATTTTATCAAATGCATCTCACATTATTTTAAAATGATTTACCATTTGTACAAAAATATTAAAAAAATCATTTTTTATTCAAATTTGACTTCTTTTTTACTAAATTATAAAAACTGCACACATGAATTCCATGGGCCAGGCAATAGTCACTGATGTGTGCTTAAACCACTATAATTAGACTAACCTACTTGGATATTCTCCCAAAACAATATAGTTAATGATCATACCCTAAACAAAGTAGAGCCAAATCAATGTACTGTGAAAATTCTCCTTAAATGGCACCTTTTCCAGTAAAATGCCATATCAATTTATATAATATTTATATAAACCTCAATTTCATAAAGTAGTTTTGTTTTTTATCATCAATTACGTTCAAAACATATGCACTTGAATAGGTTTATACACACACGTATATACATTTTAATATTTATATAGAGAAATATACATGTTAAAGGAGAATGTTCACAATGGATGGAGATAACTCGCTTAAACTTATGAATAACAGAGTCAAATTACTTACATACATCCATTGGGTAAGCTAGATATTGATTCTTTACACATATATAATATTTATTTACATTGCGATTCTAGTATAAACATACATAAGCTTACAACCAATATATGAATCCCTTTAATCCAGAGCAAACTGTACAAACTCTATGTTATATTTCAACATATTAAAAACAAAATTTACAAATGTTTTACAAAGTTATCTTCACAGTAATCCCTCCAGTCAAATAGTCCAAAAATAAAAAGCGTAAGGAACAAGACCATTGATTTTATAAATATACATACAAATATTTAATAAAAATGGCAAGGAGTATCTAACCATAATATTTTGACTCAATTTTAGCCACAAGAAATCCTGAGTTAAATAATAAAAAAGACACGAGTCAGAAGGAAAATTGCTTTTAACCTCTAATGTGAAGGATGGTTGAAAAAGAGTACAACTGACTATTGCAAAACCACAAAAGAGTTAAGGAGTGTAAATTAGTGAAACACTCGTTAGACAACAAAGAACTGTTTATTGTACGTGCTGCGTACGCTTAGTAATTGTTAGGCGCCCACTCTACTCGGCCGGCGGCTCGAACCAGCGTCGATTTTCTCGAGTCCGTCCGTATGTTAGTCCTCGTTAGTCAATCCACAGAACTTCAGTCTACGCTTTATCTGTGCTGTGTAGTCCTCCTTATCGCCTTCCTCACTTTTCTTTTGGTATCACCACCAGTCACATCTAGAGAGTTAGTAGTTGCGCTGAAAATATATATGGTGTATATTAAAATATATTTTTGTACAAAAAATATGTCTACAGATTGGTTTTAGAAAACAGAATATACAACCAATCTAAAAACTAGTCCAAAATCAATTAACACAAACCCAGAAAAATTTAAAGAGTTCATCAATTAAACAGTAAACGGTAAAAGTATCAATGAATCGGGTTTATAGAAATAGCACATGAAGCCAGTTGTCAAAAGATGACAACCTTCAAACTAACATAAAACATGATTAACATAAAATCAATCTCTAAGCATATAAAACTCACACTCAAAACAGTTGTCAAGCCAGAATGCCTTTATGCAATAGGAAAACTGAAAATTGTTGGAAAAATAGTAGGCCCAATTGGTACTGAACAACCAATCCATATGTATTGTTGTTTTCTTCTTAATAAATAAATAAATAAAAAAATCAGAGGTAATATGTAAATAGAAGAATACACTGACAAACACGCAGATATAAAAAGTGAAAATTAAAATTCTACAGACACAGATGAAACCTTAATGACTAGAAAAGCAAATTATTAAAAATTAGAAAATTAAAGTAGAAATAATTAGATGGATTTTGGCATTAAACATATATTTGAAAACAGCAAGTATAACGCAAACAGATATTTCTGATAGTGACACATTTAACCTTATAATTTAATCCTTAACACGTTAACCTCTCTGGCTGCATATAAGCGGGCGGAGATGTTCAGCTCCCCACATATACATATATGTGGGCAATAATAGATGGTTCCCCACTGCCCTACCAACATATATACAGGCTGGGTTCTCTCACCCCCTCCCCATATGGAAACCCCTTATTAAGAAATAAAAAAACAATTACCAGAGGGACCCCGTTGGAGAGAGAAGGGAATTCCCATGTATGAGATGCGGGTTCGACTACTGCTTACAGCAGGTAGAGTTTTTTCATTTATGGGATCGCTGAAAACATTCCCTGCTCCACCTTGGGTGCTACGTGAAGAGAGGTCGGAGCTAATGTACGTAGAAGACCAAGTGGAGGAAAGTAGAACTAGTGACAACGCACCCTCACATTGGTTCAGAAAAAGTGACCTAGAGAGAAGACACCCCTAGATCAACTAGGCAATTTACCTGACAAAGCAAAGATGGGATCTCGGCTAATATTTGCATGAAAAATCATAACAACTGCTAGGAAAAGATGTCGATTTTCAACATCAATTATGGAATCCCAGGGAAAGAGCTAAACAATACATAAAATATCTTTATATTTATAAGGACTATGTTTACTACAAAAGTAGTATATTTAAGAGAGAACTCAAACTGGTACTAACACTTAAAATAGTATTCATGTATCCATGAAATTCCCCAGGATAGAAGCAACGGTGTAATGACAATACTCTATCCTTCACTGTCAGTGAGAAGGTTGTAGGATTAATACAATCATTATTTATTTATATAATAAAGCACCACAATGAAGATGATCAGGTCACAAAATGCTGTCATGTAAGCCATTAACAGAAAAAAATATGATTTACAAAATAAAAATGGCAGACAAAGAGTCAGAAATATAACATCAGAAATCCTAAAGACAAGGAAAAATAAGAAAAGCTTAATATTAAAAATGTATACTGTTAAAATTAATTATGATTATATGAATTAGTGTAATTTTTTTAAATAAAATATCAATTTTGCGTTGTGTTTCAAATAGTGTAGTACACAGTGTTTGTGTGGGCGAACTCCTGCAAGCAGTTGTTTTCGATTGCCTGAAATAGTTTGCTAGTCACGACTCAGATTCTGTGTTTAATTGTAAAAGTTCTGATAGTGAAGAAACTGTTAAACAGTCTAATTAGTGTTTTTTTTCTGTTATCGGGCACTTTAAATGAGTAAAGAGTGTGTCATTTATAGTCTTGTTAGTAAGACGTCGTCTCTTAAATCTTTAAAAAAAAAATCACAAAATTCCTATAGATTGGGAATATATACTCTGAAATAAAACAAAATAAGTACTTACGAGAAGGAAGGAGTAGCACCTCCAGTAAAATTGAATGAAGGTTTGATATTTGGGTCGAACTTGGGTGCTGACGGTGCGGTGAACCCGAAGCCTTGGGTGCCGAGTCCTCCCTGGAAAGTGTATATTCACATAAATCCCAATACTTGATCAATACAAACGTATTTTGAAAAAATGAAACATTATTCACCTAAACGTTTATCCTAATGAATGAATTTCTCATATTTTGTCTTCCTCAGATTTAATAAAGATATAAAAAAAAAATGCCTCAGAATTTGAAAGAGCTCTTGCCAAAATTGAAGAAAATATTGTATTGGGTTGTAAAATGAGTTCATAGGTTTTGTTCTCAATATTTCAATTATAAAATGATGTTTACTTGGTCAATAATGTTTTATACTTATATTATATTTTAAAAAGAGGATTAGTTAAGGTGCTTTTATGCCGCTGTTTCAACCGAGATTTCTTATCTTTAAGTGGTATTTTGCTTGCTCAAGATGTAAGGGAAAACATTTTTTTTGCCATTTAATGATTTTTTTATTAACGGAAAATCCACTGCACTGACAGTTAACAAAATTTGCAGTGTGTATGGTGATGATGCCTTAGGAGAAAGCACAGTCCGTAAATGGTTTGCTTGGTTCAGAAACGGGCATTTTGAATTGGAAGATGCAAAATGCTTGGGCCATCCTTTAACTGTTAATGATGACCAAATTCAAGCATTGGTCACATAAAAATAGGTCATGAGGCACCTAAGGTTGTACTACCTTGTAACCTTTTTTTTACCATTTTCTTTCTTATGGGCTTAAATGCTTCCTTAACAATTTTATGGCCGATTTTTGACAATGAAGAATTGGTCAACATTCTGGAAAAACAATATTTCTTAAAAATCCTACATACTTTACTAGATTTTACCTTCTTCTTTCAAAATAAGTTTAGTTTTTTGATCTAGATTAAAATTTGCCACCTGTGAAAAAAGAGGGTTTCCGTCATTTTGTTTTTGAAGAATTAAAACTTCTTTTTTTTGGAGACTTTAACATCCAATATAAAACTTATTGATTTAATTGTTATTCATAAATTGGAGAAAATGATTTTGATCACACAAGGTAGTATTATACTTTAAGACAAGAGCTCTACATACCAAGTGACGTGGGTTTAATTCTTGGTAATCTGTAGATAACCCGTCCCAAAAATCTGTTTTTTATAAATGGAGGTTAAAAGTTAAAGAAATAAAATAATTAAAATATACATTACTAGCTGACTACCCGTGCTTCACCACAGCCGATAAGTAGTTTTTATATTGTGTTAAATAAGGTATAATCAAAATTAACGCAACTACATAATTTTGTACAGCTTATTATTGCACGGACTTTAGAGTTACCCAGATAACACCATTTGGAAGTAACCGCACTTGTTTCCGTTGGGGAGTAAAAAGAAAAAAAAAAAAAAAATACAACTACCACTTAAAAAGGTAAACAGAGACAAATACACTTTGAAAATAATAAAACTAACAACTTTGATGTTTTAAGCTCTCTTCGATTGACATGGCCCTACCGAACATTACAACAGAATCATTTTTTTAAAGAATTTCGAATAGTCGCCTTCCACTTACTACGATTTCCCAACCGTTATCGAGATATTTTAGAAAATATACTAAGATCCATTAATACAACTTTTTTTCCATATGGTTCTAACCTCCAAACGATACCAAAATTTGAATAACTTAAGATTAGATGAATGTCAAATACCTGGTGAACCAATCATCGTTTCCGAATACCCAAACAGAAAATTAGTTTGGAAAAGTATCTCTATCAATTTTTCTCGTAAACGTTTACAGAAATCGCTTTAAAAATGGTTTCATTCGTTTTCCTACGTTAAGGAACCTATATAACGAGTACCTGCAAGCATATGGACTCGAAAATGTAAGCGCTTCGATTTTTTCGCGCAAATTTTGCTCCAAAAACCAGCTAGTTAATGAATATGACCTTTCAAATGAGAAGAAAGATTTTTGTACCAATGTCAAAATCGGCCCATCTTTGAGCTAATGAGGAACTTTTTAATAATTCAACCCCCCCTAAAAGTACTTAAACATTTGAATATAAAAAAAAAACTATCTTAGCGAGTGTTTACATTCTAAACGGATTGTCTGTGCAAAATTTCAAATTTTTGTGTCTAGTGGTTTGGGATATTATTACCTCGGATGGACCAGGGCGTAAACTCTATGAGGGACAAAATCACAGTTTATTTCTAGTAATTCTAGGTCTGCCATCATAGTTGAAATTAACCTCAATTAAAAATAATACTATGAAATAGATAAAGAATGGTAACAGCTGTTCTGTTATCGTCCTAGTAACCTAGGCGTGCATGCTCTAACAAACTAAAACTTTAAACCCCTCTAAAAATACTTAAAAATTTGAATATCAAAAAATCCTTTCTTAGCGAGTGTCTACGTTCTGTAGGGAGTGTCCATGCAAAATTTCAAAATTTTCTGTCGAGTGATTTGGGCTGGGCGATGATAGGTCAGTGAGTCAGTGAGTGGTATTTGACATATATATAGTAGATTAGCTTTCTGTGAGATAATTACCTGTGCTGGTGCTGGAGCAGCTGTGAAGGTGAAGACAGGTGCCTGTTGCTGCTGTACAGGAGCATTGAAGACAAACGGTTTCTGCTCCTGAGGTTGGGAGAAGAGCGGCTGGACCTGCTGCTGACCGAACAGAGATGGCGTGGGATTCGGTGCTATCTGGTTCGCCTGAGAACCGAATTCAGGTGCAGGCGCTGTCGGAGGAGTGAAGGAAAAACCTCCACTCTGCTGCTGGTTTGGAGGAGCTTGATTATTTGCCATAAATGCAAACGGCTTATTTTCATTCGTATCGATAACCTTGAATCCGCCCGAAGAAGCATTTCCTCCAAAAATGCTATTCGAGTTAGGAAGTTCTGTTGAAGTAGGTGCAGGTTTATCTGAATTTACTGATCCAAAAGGGAGAGGTTTGGCTGGCTCTGAAGAAGGTATGATATCGTTCGGTTTGCTAGCGGGAGGGGCGGAGCTGCCAAATGAAAACAATGCATTTGAAGCAGGTGCAGCTTCTTTTTTCAAATTTGTATTGTTTTCTATGGGAGTGAATTTAGGAGTGAAGACAAAATTACTAGAAGAACTAATTTCATTTGTTTTGTTATTAACAAGATTTCCAAATGAAGAAGTATTAGTATCGTTTGACAATTTTTTCTCAAATGTCAAGGGATTTCCAAAGCTGACCCTTTTTTTAGCAGGCTTGTCGTCACTCTCATCATTCATTTCTTCACTCTTAGTTTCTTTGTTAGTATTTCCAAATGTAAACAAATTTGTCATAGGAGCTTTTACTGTCTCTTTGTCTTTTGGTTGATCGGAATTTAAGAAGGTGAATGGCTTGAGCTCGTTAGCAGGTTTTGAATCATTAGGAGGAAATCCAAATAGAGTTGAAGAGGGAGTTTTTTTATCGATTGAAGAATTACCAAACGTAAATTGAGGTTTTGAATTCACGTTACTAGACTTATCATCCGTACTTGCTCCAAATGGTATACTGTTACTATTGGTGGTGGAGGTGCTAGTTGGTGGTATACCAAATGAAAATGTTGGTTTTGGTTTCTCTACTGGAGTCGCACCAGGCTTTAATGTACTGCAAGCTACACAAGTAGTGGTATCAGGTTTGTTTTGAACCAGACAAGTATTACATTCCCAAGAGCCTTGTGGTTTCTTGAAGGAATTAACTAGAGGGCTTGGCTTCGGAGCGACAGTCGACGAAACTGAAGTACTTGAATCTGCTGGGATAACTGTTTCACTTTTTTTCTCTGCTACGGGCTTGAGACTGCTGCTGCTAACAGTTTTGTTTTCGGAAGGTATGCCGAACGAAAACTGCGATTGATTGCCGCTGGATGCAAGTGCATTGAAGGGCTTTGTTTCAGTAGTACTGGAGGGAGGAATACCGAAAGAAAACGCTG
The DNA here is from genome assembly GCA_946811695.1 of Gonocerus acuteangulatus. Lineage (NCBI taxonomy): Eukaryota > Metazoa > Arthropoda > Insecta > Hemiptera > Coreidae > Gonocerus > Gonocerus acuteangulatus. The sequence continues at coordinate 66,341,708 of OX328129.1, forward strand.
GTTTAGCTTTCTCTGAAGATGCAGAAGATCCAGGCTTAGACGTAGAGCAGGCTACACACTTACTATCATCCTTCTTATTACGTACAAGACACGTACCACATTCCCAAGAACCTTCGGGGGTCTTTATAGAATTGAAGAGAGTCGAGGTAGAAGATGCAGCAGGCTTAGAGCCAACATCATTAAACTTTGTTTCAAAAGGTTTAGTTATTGGTGAATCAATAGTATTTTTGCTTCCTGCGCTGGACTTTCCAGATTTAGGAGTAGAACAAGCAGCGCAGGAATTTAAAATGTTTTTGTTAGTTACTAAACAAGAACTACATTCCCAAGAATCTTTGGGTTTCTTGAAACCTTCAAATCCTTTAAAAGTAGTCGGAGTTGGATTCTCATGATTATCCATACCACACGATTTGCACTTTGTTTCTGATGATGGATTTTTTAAAGAGCATTTTTTACAATCCCACAATCCTACTGGACTTGCAGAAATTTCTGTTGTCAACATCAACTTAGCCTTTCCACAAGAGCGACATTTTGAGTTCTCATTGCTACTTTTAGAATTACAACCTGTACACGTCCAATCACCTTCTATTGAAGGTTTTTTACTTAATACTTCCATTACACTAGCATTTTTCATTTCACTAGCTGGTTTTATTTCAAATTTAAGCTTAGATTGGGTTTCAGCACCAGTTTCAGACGTTTTCCTTTTTAATTTCAAATTAGGAGAAGGATTTTTCATTTGCAACTGGGGTGTAGGAAATTTCGCTCCAGTCTTTGGGATCGGTGGAGTTTCCGAAGACTTCTTGTTCAATTTGAGAGGTTCCAACGGCTCGCTAAACTTGAACGTATTTACAGGTAAGCAAGGCTTGAGCGCCTGCAATTTGGGTATTTCAGGTTCTGAGAACTTAAAAGGAGGAGGGTTACTCGGTGTGGACGAGGATTGATGTTGGGTCACTCCCTTCTCTTGGGGTTTAGTTACATTGATGTCGAACTTGGGTAACGTCGAGAGCTGAAGCTTAACATTGGGAAGATTCACAGCAGGAACTCTCTCTGTTTCTAAATCCTCATCTTTGCTTCGGCCTTTTATGCTTCCTATATGCCTTTCTTTTGGATTCTCAGCTCTAAAAAATAAAAAATACATTGTCATGAAATTTTCTTGTTTTGATTTTATTCTGCCAATTTTAAAAGTTATGAAGTTGAAAAGTTTAAGAAGTTATTTATCAATGTGCATATTCAGTCCTCCATAAAAGAAGCAGGCTCAAGACATTATATATTAAAAAAAAAAGATTTCCTCTTAATTCAGATTAAAAGTACATTAACCTGAACAAGCACATGGTCCAGTAAAAAAACAAGATCTGGAGATTGTAATATAATAAACGAGCTGACTACCCGTGCTTCACCGCGGCAGATAAGTAGTTTTTTTATTGCGTTAAATAATGTATCATCATAATTAACGCTACTATATAATTTTTTGCAGTTTATTATAGCATGGTTCCTGTCATATTATATATTATACATCAATTGATAAGTAATCAAAGTATAATATTTGTTGCTGTCAAGAAACAAATAACCTAGAGATGATCCATTATCTATAGGTTACCAGGAACTGCAGTGTAACCAACACAGGTTAAATTTTGTAGTCAATAATAAATGTACGTTAAAATTTAAAAATTTATGTTTCTCAGATGTCATTTTGAAAGACCCATTATATTTGCGAGCATTACCAAGAAACATTCTGACTGGGGGGTGGTGATGGGTGAGGAGGCTGTGCAAGGGTTCGGGATATTATTACTTCGGATGGACCATCACCAGGTATAGCGTAAACTCTGAGGGAGAGTTTCTTTCTAGTAAGCGCCTTTAAAAATAATACAATGAAATAGATACAGTACGGTAACAGCAGTTCTGTTATCGTCCTAGCAACGCATTCTGCCTAGACAAGCATACTCTCTTTAAAACTAAAAATTCAAACCCCTCTAAAAGTACTTAAAAATTTGAATATAAAAAAAAAAAAAACCTTTCTTAGCGTTGTGAGTGTTAACATTCCAAAAGGAGTGTCATGCAAAATATCAAATTTATCGTCGAGTGGTTTGGGTTGGGCAATGATAGGTCAGTGAGTGAGTGAGTGGTATTTGACACATATATATATATATATATATATATATATATATATATATATATTTGTCAAAAACCACTCACTCACTCACTATCTACTATATAGTAGATAGGAGATAATGCACTAGGAGATAATGCACATTTATACAGATTGTAAATAACTGAGTGTGCGGCATGCCGCACCCTATGTAGTTTGAAAATAAAAATATATTTGAGGACTGAATAAAGCTTTTAGCAACTTCCTACATCATATAATTATTTATCCTCCTATTCGGATACAAAGACTTTCATGGGAAAGGAATTCATTTCAATGGCCTTAAAAAAACTATAGTGTTACCAACGACATACTTAAATGACTCATACCTAAAAGTGTACTTTGCTGCTTCGGAAGGGATAGAAACATGGTGTACTGAACTTGTTGAAGGAGTAGGAAAAGGAGAAGCTTTTGCTGAAGAAGTCGAGGAAGTGCCTGCCTGAGACGTAGAACTTGAGGCCTGATCACTTTGTTCTTTTTTCCGTTGTTCTCGTTGCTGTTCTCGCCTTTTCAGCCGAAGAAGATCGGGCATGCTCGGGTAGATCAATTCTTCGTATGGCTGTGGAGCTTTCCTTTTCCGTTCATTGTTTACACTGTCCTTCCTTAATGGAATCCTTTTGGCATCCAACACCTGAATGATAAAAAATTGTAATTAAATGACTTAATAAAAAAAAAAAAACGCCTTTTATGCTGCGTAACTAAGCACATTGTACAAGTTGTGTACAAAATAAGCTTTGTTCCAAAGGGAGTTTTTGAATCACTGTATCAAAAACAGAATTTTTATTTTTTAGCTTAAATATGCTTTATCGATGACTAAAATGGAAAAAAAAAGTTACAAAAGAGCGTTCAAAAAGTGTCCGCTGGCATTCACACTGGTCGTGTTCGAAAAAGAAGACTGTATGTTACACAGTACAGTACATAGGTTTGTCAGGTGGACCTATTTTTTAAACAAGATTAAAATATGAATTGTAAGAATATCTAGAAATTGGATCATTTTTTTTTTTTTTTCAATTTTGATAAGGTTAGCTTCATTTTTTTTTTTTTTTTTTACAAATTTCACGGGATGTATAGGGTTCCAGGAGGTTTCATAAGAACAGGCTTTTCTGCTAGCTTTGTACTGTTGGTGTGGTCCATGAATTGTATATGACTATATCGAGTGATCTTTGTCTTTTAGCTTTTAGGGTCAGTTGATAATTTCTAAGTAGAAAAAAATGATAAACAAAAGAAAAAATATTGAACATACAGGCGTGGAAAATTGCTCAAGAGCTTTTAGAATCCTTAGTGCTGAGGTGCCAATGGTATCTTGCTGGAGCTGCTTAGTGGGTGATGCCTTTACACAGACCACTCGTGGTTGATCAATAGGAGCAGTTAGCCGAGAAGAAGAACCACCAAAAGTAGTTTGGCCTGGGTAGAAGCAGCTTTCATCGGCTATAGATCTCCTCCTTATTCCACTCTACAACAATAATATATGAGAATAATAAGAAAACAATCCCTTAATAAGCCATGAGAGCACATAGGAATAGATAATGTAGACTCATCTCATTCAAGATTTTATTCCCTTATCTCTTAAATCTTCGATCTCACCAAACCTCCCATAGTACCCATCATTTTTGTCTTATGTTTGGGCGATCTACTGGATGGTGCAACCATTCTAACATCCATGATAGAGCAGGACACTTTTACCATGAGCCTATCAATCAATTGCAGTCAAACTACCACTTTGCTGAGCTTGAATCTGCAACTCCTGTGTTTAGAATCCGGCATAGAAGCTACTCTACTATAACCCGTTCATTTAGTTTAGGTAGTCCCAAATAGTTTAGTTTGGTCTATAGTATTTAAATTGTATTTATTTGATGTTCAAACAAGCTTTATTTCAAGGAAAAGTCTCTTAACCCGGGAAAGGTAGCGCTTATCCAAGGATCGATTTAAGTAGTGCTACGTCACTGAGAATTTGGTGCTTAATTTTGCTTTAAATGGGACCATATCATTTTGTAATTGTAATATTATAATCTTCTCAACAATAAGTTTGACATAATATTTCTCTTTTTACACTTATTTCATTCTTAAAAACTAATAAATTTCAATTTCTCCAAGTTACATTTACAAATTGCTCTTCATATAAGCAGATTAGGGGTTCATAAACTTCTGAAGTCTGAGGACTCCCTCTTGAACAAAAACATTTTTTTTTTATGGACTCCATCTCGCAAGCCCAGTTCACTTTGAGAATTAATTTCTGGCTCAAAATCACACATGATTTCTGAAATAATAAATATTTTTTTAAATATATCATTGGATATTTTAATAAATAGTCTTCCACATTAATACAGAACATTTTTATGAGAAGAATTCAAAACATAATTCTTTAGCTCACGGAACCCAGTTAAAGAAATGCTGAAGTTTATAATAATAAAAGAATGGGCTTAGCTTTTAGCGATCTCTCTTGCTCGCCTTGAAAGATCAGAATCTTATATTGTTAAGCATATCCCAATCATATACTTTCAGGAAATACAGTAGAACCTCTAATATCCGACCTTCCCATAACCGACTCCTCCCGATATCCGACCGTCTTTGATTCACCGTACTAAACAACAGTTGAGAAGATATCGACTCGGATGAAGACGAAACCAACAGTGACGACGTAGTGAGTCATTCTGCTGCTATGGATGCCTTCGACACAGCACTGAAATACATCGAGCAACATCCAAATGCAACCCCAATGGATGTATTGTGGGCAAAAAAGTGGAAGGACACTTCCGCAATGTCAAGATTAACAAAATTTAAAAAAAAAATCCACAACTGAATTCTTTAAATAAAGTTGGCTTAAATTTCGTTCATCTTTTCAGAAGAGTAAATGTTTGAAATGTATATATCAACAGTTTCACAAGTACAATAAAGTTGTATTACAGTATGCACTGTACATTATAGCTATTTTTATAAGTTTGAAAGGTGTTTTTTTTTGTTTCTCCCGATATCCGACCTTTTGGCCGTTCCGACCAAGGCCCGGTCCCGTCATGGTCGGATATAAGAGGTTCTACTGTACGGCAATAAGCAGGAAGCTGCTGTAATAAAAATTTATATTCTATCAAAGGGAGGGAAATATGGAAAAAGTAATAAAATGGAAAGAGTTGCTTCGCTCACCCTATTGAGAGGATTATTGAAGACGTAAGTGTCGAATGAAGGCTGGGAAGATGTAGAGAGATTCATACTGCTTGTCCTGTTCAGTAAGGAAGTTGCTTTCAAAGTATTTGTTGACAGCCTTCTCATAGAACCTTAAAAAAAAAAAAAAAAATATGATAGGGCAAATTTTTTGTCTTAATAATACCCAACTTCAGACAAATTATAAAAAAGAACACCTAGTATGTAACCAGTGAAATGAGAAATCGTACTGCTCTATACAATAATGTATTAATGATATTTGTTTTCCTGGAAGCAACAAAAGTAAAAAACCTCCTACATGCTGGCATGTATCTCCAGTGGTGTGGTTTCCTAAACCACACCACTGGTGAAAATGCCGGAATGTAGGAGGAGATGAAATCAACCAGCGACAAAGTTTAAAAGGAAAAGGAAAAAATTGGAAAAATATATTTGAACTGTTTTTTTTTTACACATACTGGGTTTTTCCCCTATACAGACCCTCCTTCTATCACTCTTTTTCTTTGAAGACTTTCACAACGAATGCAGCTATTTTGGTTGCAATCATGAAGGAATTTGTCAAATACGCACGCAATCTTCATCGATTCTACCTACTGGAAACTGAAAATGACCCTGGTATAATTTATATAAGTGTCAGTGTGTGTGTGTGTGTGTAGTAAATTTATTAAGCATTTTTATTCTTGAAATTCGGCATACAACATTCCCAAATCAAATTATTTAGACGAGTTCATTAACGAGGAAAATCAATTTATTTGAAGCGGAACATGTTTTGTGATAAAAAACAAATTTGGTCCATTAACACATTGAGCACAGAACGGTTCGATAGGACCGCCAATGAACTAAAGTCTGAGACCTTTTCCTTCCAACTAAAAGAGCTATGGTGTTCTGGAAATGCCAAGGTTGATTTCAAGGAGAAGGATCGCTCTGGCCCAGATCAATTTACTAAATTTAATTGGCTCAGTTTCTCTTTTTTTTATGTATGTGTGCATCGCCCAACAAAAAGAGGATAATTTAAAAAGTGGATTCTTTTGGTTCAATGTTTTATTATTTATATGTCATACTAAATTTTTTAATGCTATATTTAAGGAAAAAATGGTTGGTCCTGTTCAAAATTTCACCACTTTTCGTATACCGCTCGGGTGAGAGGTTAGCTCAGTGGTAGATCACTGGACTTATATGTTGGAGGACCTGAGTTCAAATCCCGAGCAAGCACTAAAGATTTTTATCTTCAAGTGTCTTTGTTCGTGGGTTGGATTCGGCCTCCCTGACCGTCCCTAGGCCAACCAAGCCTTTAATTAATTTATTAATGGGTACCTTGGTGCTAATGACCCTAGCAGTGAAAGCAGCAAAGGGGAAAATAAGGCGGCCGGAGCGTAGTACTGACCACACAATCTCCCTATTGGGCCATATGACCATGAATCAGATACCTCTCTTTTAGTATCTGCTCTTCAGGGCTCTCATGGCCTGATTATTTGTTTTGGATGTCGCTCACCATGTTAGAGGAGGGGGATTATCCCAAACCAAATTATATTTTTTAATAGTAGCATCCGCTGTTTTAAAAAATATATTCTAAATATAGTATCAAGACAACGTGATTTTCTTAATCGAGCTATCTATTGGCAGCCATCCTTTCTAAATGAGCCTTTCACTTAAAAAAAGTCAACTGAAATCTCTTTGGTAACAAGATACACTAACAACCACTCACCCATCACAGGAGACACATATTATATAGAGAAAGTTGTGCATAAGAATATATTTATTATTTATATTGTTCATAAAAATAGTAAGTTATTGTAGAAAATTACAATTAACAAGATAACAAAAAAAATCACATATCAAAATGATGACGAAAGCTGTACCAGTAACAAAAATGTACGTTCTACGTGTGTTAAATTTTGATGTTTTATTATTATTTCGTCGATTGCTTTTGAGGAAGGTGCGAAAGTAAATTGTATACTCACTAGTACTAGGTATATTAGGAGAAGCTGCTGTTGGAGTGGAGAGTTGTTCCTGTCGAGGATGTGGGCGTTCAGTTCCTGGGACCAGCGATGAACAGCCACTCGTAGTTTCACTCTCATCGCTTGCATCGTCTCTTGCCTTTTCTCTTACTAAGAAAACATAACAAAAAAAAATTCCTAATAAAAAATAAATTTATTGAAAGAGAGGGCTTAGAATTATTTGATTGAGCTAAACGTCCTTTAAGTTTTATTAATATAGGATTCTCAGGCTTTATATCCTAGGAGATCAATGCAGCCATGTCGTGCACTCTACTAGAAGTCTCTGTAGATACAAAGATCCTTCAGGACTTTACAATGGTCTTTAAAGCTAACCTGGAGCATGTGTTTGTTGATTTTAACCTGATGGGTCAAGGTGACTCCATAAACAACTTGTGCTAGGCGTATTTCATTATAAATTATTTATAATAATGTAGATAGTCCTAATAGCTGCTTTGCCATTTAAAAACAAAATGAGAAAAACTATTTGGAGAAAAAGTTTAAACTAATTTAATTTAAATTACATTTTATTTTGCTCTCAAGTCCATGTTTTTTAAAGCCAAAATATTTGTTTCCCATTTCAGTCATAATTCCACCAATGAATACACAAATTAGCAAAAGAACTAAAAATCTAGAAGCCATTCCTGAAGCAGCCAGGAGTTTATATAAACAATAGAATTTTGTTAGAATAAGTATCCACAGGGACATGAACTGCCTTCAGAGGGATGCTGTTTGTGTCCCCATAGGATATGTATCGCATAGGAAGGAGAACTACACAAACTCTTCTTGCAGCAATTCTTAATTGTAGACGAAAAACTGTTACAAACATAAACCTCCTCAGCAAAACATATCAGCAATGAGTAAAAACATTGCACTTAAATAACGATTGATTAGAGAGTTGAGGTTTCCTGGCAATAGTAATTGTTTTCGGTCTCGGTTGTAAGTTATGATGGTGAGAATGTACTTCACATGGAATTGTCTCCATATGTGTGTATTATATAAACATATATGAATATAATTAAAGTATAGAGGAATTATGTAAGCATAAAAAAAGTATTTATAATAAACAACAGCGAGTTTCTTATTAGAATTTATCATAAGGGTGCCCATATACAGTGAGAAATATCTCAAGACTTGGACTGAGAACTCCAAATCTTAAATAATTCCTCACTGTGTATGGGGCATCCTAGAGGCCAGAGTTGAACTGTACAGTCTATTAAATTAGAATGATAAAACCAATAGATTAACTGTACAAGACCAATGGGGCCTGTGCAGGCCATGCCTGATGTGTTTGGACAAGAGGATATTTGCTTCAAATTCAGTGGGTCTATTATAACTGGACTGAGCAGTCCCTGCCTTGAGGTTTATTAACTTACCGTGTGTGTACTAGACCAGTTCAGTCCAAACCTTGAGGCAAAACTGTACAGTCTCAGCCCTGAGATTTGAACTGAATTTGTGTGGCCAAATTTACACTTTCCAGTTATCTCCAGAGGCAGTTTTCTAATCTACAATATAAGGTTTCGAGAAACTGCTAGACGAGAATGATATCCTAGCAAATATTATGCATACAATGTGGATAAATTCAATGGGTGCCTCTAGGAGCATTCACAAATTAAATAATTAGTGTAAAAATCATCCTTACAATTAACTTTTGAAGGTGAAGGTTGCCGCACTGCGGGTGTTGAAGCAACGAACCGCCTTAGGTGGAGTCCACTCGGCCCGGGTACAGCCCTGTCTTCCTCTGTTCGGCTGCTCAGAATAGGGCTTATCTCTCCGCTACCACGGCCTGAAAAAGCAAATATAAATTAATGTTTTGAAAAATTATTCTTTGAATTTCTTTAAAAGAGGTCTCAAAGAATTCCGATACTAAATGGAGAATTTATCTGATAAATTCATTAATGTACAAGAGAACAACCATAATGATAGCAACTACAAAAAGAATAATCACTATGAAATACTTTTACATTGATAATGGAACAGATCTATGTATAAAACCAAGATAATTTATCAATTGATATTTGATATTTTAATAGTCTTCCTGTAATATGAGTTTGTTTTGTCCATGAAGTAATATTACCAGTCTATGACTGAATAGTTAAATATTTTGTCCACTTGTGTCTAATGGATTTATAAATTTATTGAAATATCATTAGACACAAAATGTAGCTAACATTTTTGCAAGGGTGATTTAATAATTTTGGGAATTTGAGGATAGATGGAAAAGTTCAATTTTGAAAAGTTTTCATAGAAAAATGACTGTTCTGCCATTTGTAATTCCTATTTAAGGAACAGCTCAATGTGTGAAACATTATGAAAACTGATCATGTATCGTTAAAGACTAGAGAAGACTTGAGAGGTCAGACAAGGGAGATAGTGTTAAATGTTTATCGATAGCTAGTTGAAGCTACGGCTAAAACGTTTTAAATGTATAGAAAAGTTTAATACAGGGAGAATTTTACAGGCCAATTTTCTACAACAGAAATTGAGACCATGCTCTTTTCCTTACAACTAAATCGTCCATTTGAACAAGCAAAGTTATAGTTTAAATTGTTTTCAGTCTTTTGCTAAGTGTTGATAAATATTAAACACTATCTCCCTTATTTAACCTCTCAAAGCCTTCCCTGGTCCTAAACGAGAAACAATCAGTTTTTATTGAGCATAATTTAGTATATTGTTCAATGCAAATGGCGGAACATTTCCCTCAGAATTTGGTGAATGCGGGATTTGAACTTCTACATCTAACTCAACAGGCTATAGCTTACTCTTGCAATCTAGGTTTGTACTTTGTATGCCATAAAGCCCACAGAAAAGTATAAAAGTCTCGGCTCTGTCACAAAGCACCTGTAAGATAAATAATATAAAAGCATTTATAGGAAAGTGACCCTGATAAATCCACTTATTCACTAATCAGGCAGAAGCTTAACAAATAAAATATGTGAATTAATAAAAATGATTTATTATTCACTTAGCACTATCCGGGCCACAACATGGCTCGGAAGGTTACCTTGCTACTGTGGCTGTAAATAATTTTAGCTCTGATGAGTCACTGAAGGTACAAAACTATTGAAACTGTGAATAATAAACCATTTTTACTAATTCATGTATTTCATTTGTTGGCCTTCAACTTGATAAGTGAATAAAATTATTTAGTGAATGTTGCATTTTATAATGTCTTGTTAAAATGAAATGATAACTCTCCAACCCTTATTACAGGGCATATACCACAAGGGAACAATTTAGCACTACAGGATTCTTTTATGCACAGGATTCTTAACACGGGAGATGCAGGTTCAAGCCCTGCGATGTGCCAGTTTGACTGCAATTGATTGATAGGTTCACTGTAAAAGTGTCCTGCTCTACCATGGATGTTAGCATGGTTGCACCATCCCATAGATCGCCCAAATTCAGAGGTGCCATCAAAGAATAAAACAAAAATGATGGTTACTTTGAGAGGTTTAGTGAGATCGAAGATTTAAGATTAAGAGATAAGACTAGAAGACATTAAGTGTGGTGTAATGGCCAACAGGAAGGAGTAAGAAATTCCAGATAGGCACGGATAACAAAGGATATCTTGGGATTCGGCTAAGAGAAAACGTCAGATTTCCAACAAAAAAATCTGACGTTTTCTTTTATCTGAATCCGAACCATTACTTGACTTCTTATCACCTCAATGGCTAACTATCTGCGCCTCATTAATAAAGGATATCTCGTGTGATGGGAAGGAGTATAAAGGTTGGAAGGATGGGAGCGAGAGATAAGGGAGTGGATAGAGGAATTGAAAGATACAGGGAGGTCAAGATTAAATGACTTGGTAAAGGGCTTACAACAGAGGCAGACTATTTACTATGATTGAACATTTGTTTTATATGCCAAAAAGAAAGTTTTAATACATACACAATTGATACAACTCAAAAATTGGTGTTTTTTCAGTTATCACTAAGATCACTAGACTGTTTAACAGCCGCTGGTAATATTGCCAGCAAGCAGCCTAGTCTGATCCAGAACCAGCAGCTGGTGAATGCTAGTGGGCTAGTATTTACTAGCTGTAATCAGAAGTTAAACCCGTTTAACTTTTTAGCGGTGCCTACCATCCGTTGGCAGTCAAGAACGATGAAATGAAGTTGTGAGGAACTCTAAACAGGGAGGCCAAAGATTTAAAACTGTCTCCAGTTGCTATAGATACAGTAAATTATATTTTAGCTTTGTGTTACTTGGGATCACCTGACAGAATTTGGTGTCTTTTTTCTGAATAAGCGGTGTCACAAACTCGAATAACTCTTAAAAATTTAGGGACTGACATTCTTAAAATGTTGCAAGCTGATGGATCTTACAATTCTAGTTCCTTAAAAAGTCTTACTGATGCCCTCAGATTGTTTCTTCCGCCTTTCCTTCCGTCATCAGTTCACACAACTCTCTAACTCCAACATTTAACACACGTCCCAAAACGACTCACACCAATAGATGACCTTACAGCAACTGTACTAGCGGCTATTTAGATATAACGTGAACCCTACAGATCTGCTGGCTGCTGGTGATATTTACCAGCACCTGCTAAACAGCCTAGTGTGGCTACGGCATTACCAAGTCATTCAATCTATCTCCCAATATTTTTCAACTTCTCAATTTAAAACCCCCTGTTCACTCCTTTAAAACCTATTCCCATCCTTCTGGTCTTAATATTTCTTCCCTTGTTCAACTTCATTAAAGAAATCTTTGTTATCTATGTCACCTCTCTTTAGAAAATCCTCAGTAAAATATCTTGGCTTCCAGTTACATATCATGTTGGTCAATGCTTTGTTTATTCGTGGTCGCCTTTGCAAGGGTTTCACCAGTATTCTCTTATATGTCATCATTCCTGGGAAACAATAGTGGCTTGATTGTTTATGTTTCAGGGTTTGTATAAGTATTGGATTGTGGCTATAAATGTTCAGCAATGAATGTAATACGCTTATTGAGTTTGTGCATATTGTTATGCTCTCCTTATTACGGTATGTGTATTCAGTAAGCCCAATGAGACAGCAGCTAGGGAGTTCAGCTGAGCAGATGCTTTCAATCATAGGAAATGTCACAATAATATTCTTTTTCCCAGCTACGCCAGTATCTTAATAAGTATTTGGTCTGACGGTGTAAATGAAAAAACACCATCAGACGGTGGTCTGATGCATAGTAAAATTAAAAAACAACAATTTCTTATAATAAGTCAAATAGGGGTCTCCGCTCTAGTGGCTAGCGCCTTAGATTCATAAGCGGGAGATGGGGAAATTCTTCGCTGCACCCTGGATGTCGGTGCTAATGGCCCAGACTTGTCGAAGAGACATAATAAGTCAAATATTTTGCAGGAACCCATCTGAAATTATGTTCTCATTTCGGTATTATTAGACTATTAGAATAAGTAGGTATATGTGTATATATTCACGCGAACATGCACAAATTTTATTAGTTACTCAGGTTTATTATTTGTTCTTCTTTTTGTCATTATTTTATCTGAAGAAGGCTGCCAAAGAGCATGCCAAAATGTCTAAATATAGATACTTAAAAAATCTGGGTTTCTTTTAAGCTAAGATCCAGCCATCCATTGACCTTGTATCACTCTGATAGCTATTCTTATTTAAATCATGTAATTTTAATAATAACAACTTTTTTTTAGTTTGATATTTTTGCTTGTCAAAAAAGATATATTCATTTAGGCCACATAAGATAAGTATTATAGCCTGTTCGGATAAACCCAGGAGTTCAATTTCGCATCAATTTCTGTTCTACCATTTGCAAAGCCGGCAGATTATCAAACACTTAATGTGAACCACTATAAAAACTGATTTTCTTGTTTAAGACTAGGGAACGCTTTGAGAGGTTAGATAAGGGAGATAGGGTTTAATATTTATCACTAGTTAGCCAAAACTAAGGCTGAAAACGTTTTAAATTCCATAGTGATAAGTTTATGACTGAGAGAATGTTTACCGCCGATTCTCTACCGGGAATATAGGCCACGCCCTTTTCCCTCCATCTAACCATCTATTTGAACAGGCAAAGTTATAGTCTAAATTGTTTTCATCCTTAGCTTTGGCTAAGTATTGATAAATATTAAACACTATCAGGGGACGAGGTTAGCTCAGTGGTAGAGCACTGGACTAATAAGCTGGAGGCCTGAGTTCAAATCCCGAGCAAGCACTAAAGATTTTTTCTTCTAGTGTCTTCGTTCATGGGTTGAATTCGGCCTCCCTGACCGTCTCTAGGCCAACCCAGCCTTTAATTAATTTAATAATGGGTACCTTGGTTGGTGCTAATGTCTCTAGCAGTCGAAGCAGCCAAGGGGAAAATCAGGCAGCCGGAGCATAGTACTGACCACACTATCTCCCTAGTGTGCCGTATGGTCATGAATCAGTTACCTCTATAGTATCTGCCCCTCAGGGCCCTCCTGGCCTGCAGTAATGCAAATGGCAGACCCGTCGAAAAAAATTCCCACAGAACTTTGCGCGTACGGGATTTGAACTATTCCATCTAACTGAACAGGCTATAGTTGCCTATTTTGTTAGATATTCAAGACATGACACTTTAGAGAAATATTAATACATTTTGAGCAACAGAATAAATCACACACGTGACTACAATAGGCAAAAAAATTGTCAAGCTTTCAAATTTTGGTAAGGTTATTGGTTATGTAATTTTTTTGTTTATACTGTGCATCTACTGCTCTGGCCATTGGCACCTGCCCATCTACAAGTTTCCACCTTTCTAAAAGTCCCATGTGTGCCTTTGCGGGGGAGTGTAGAATTTTTCTGTGAGCCCATTGCCTCTCTCCTTTCGTAGATACTTGTTAATTAAGTATTGGTGTTAAATCGTTTTTCATTATTTATTAATGTGCATCACTATACATTTCAAGTTTATAGCAGCAACAAAAACATGAAATAGAAATACAATTTGCAGGCTCCCCTAAAGAGGAATTACAACATATTGCATGTCCGCACCTAAAGAAGTTCGAAGAATATTCATGATAGAAAAAGGAAATCAATAAAACATAATCATATATAAGATGGAAAGAAATGTTCCAATGAAGATAGAAATTAACTCTTTGATGAACAGTGACACCACAGTGCTGCCTATGTTTGTTTAGGCATTTTCAGCCACTAGGCAGATATTACATTACTGAAACACTATTATCAGTATAAGTTTTTTGACTTTTTTTATTTCATAAGTGAATATCATAGTGTAATGTACATTAATACATTTATAAAGATGTTATGGTCGCAAGAAGTATTGATTTTTCTTTTAGCGCGGTTCCTCCCTCCCCCATAGGGAGGAACCCCGCTTATAAGGTTGATACAATGAAACAATCCGGAAGTGCCGACTAGAAAATTTTGCGTTTCAGAACCCCTAGAAACCGAAAATAACGGTGGTTCAAATTTGTATATATATATATATGTATATATTTATTTATATATATATATATATATATATATATTTGTCTGTTCGCTCTCTAAATAGAAGACGAATGGTCCGATTTTGATGAAATTTAGTACAAAAATCTGTCGTCCAATTTGAAAGGTCAAGTTCATTAACCAGCAAAATCCGCCCACTGGAAGATGGCGTTTGGGGCGAAATTCGCGCAGAAAAAATCGTAACGCTTACGTTTTTGAGTTCATAAGCTTGTAAGTACTCGTTTTATAGGCTTCTTGGGCTAGAAAAACGAATGAAACCATTTTCAAGGCGATAGCTTTAACCGTTGTCGAGAAAATTGGAAAAATAGTTTTTGAATACCGTTTTTGGTTTGGGTACTTAGAATAACGGGATTCAGTTGAAACATTATCTGCATGTTCTACTTTCATTAAAACTAATATGTTGAAAGTTATGTTACGTTTGGAGTTAAGGAAGGGTTAGAATAAAATATTTTATGAACAGATATGAAAAGTTTTGGAAACTTCGTATACTTTCATTAATATCTCGAACACGGTTGGGAAATCGTGGTATGTGGATTGAAACTATTTGAAAGCTTACTAAATTCTCTACAAAAATGATTCTAAAACTATTTTTGATTAGGTTATGTCAATCGGAGAAATAAGTGCTTAAAACTTCAAATACGTCTGTTTTGTTCTTATGAACGGGTTTTTGTCGTTCTTTTTGTAATTTTTGTCTCTTTCCCTTGGTTTTTTATTGCTTTTTATTTCTTTAATTTCTTATGTTGTATTTGTAAGGAAAATGTATGTGTGTGTAAAACAGGATAGGTAAAATGAGACCAATTTTCTGTTGTCAGAAATAATGAAAAGTTTTGGGAACTTCGTATAATTTCTTAATATCTCGAAAACGGTTGAAAATCTTGGGAAGCGAAAGGTTACCATTCGAAAGCTTACTAAATGGTCTACAAGAAAGGTTCTAAAGAAAGTTTTGAATAAGCGAAGTAATGTCAGCTTTGGATTTGTCGATTTCCTTCAAATGTCTTGAAACTGTCGAGGCTCCTACTCTGAGTTCTTTGGCATATTCCCTAGTGTTTTTAATTGCTTATAGTAGTCAAATGTATTTGTCAATAAAACAGGATACGTATAATTAGAATCAATATTTTGTTTGTTAGAATTCGAAGATGCCGTATGAATATCTAG
This sequence comes from Gonocerus acuteangulatus, assembly GCA_946811695.1. Taxonomy (NCBI): domain Eukaryota; kingdom Metazoa; phylum Arthropoda; class Insecta; order Hemiptera; family Coreidae; genus Gonocerus; species Gonocerus acuteangulatus. Next base: position 66,357,586 of record OX328129.1, read on the forward strand.
ATTACAGTACTGGTGTTGATTTCGTTCTTTAGAATTATTCTTGGTATTCCCTATTTTCATCTGTTACCCATAGTTTTTTATTGTTAGTAGGTTTTTCTTATTGATTATAGAATATAAATCTATTTGGCTATAAAACAGGATACGTAAAATTAGTGACAATATTTCGGAGATTTCTGGGCGAAATACTTTTAAGATTTTCTACCACCACGAACGGCTTTTTTCCTCTATTTTTATCCACTAGATAGGCTTTATTTTGCATATTATTCTATATAAGTTTTATTCAGCAGGGGATTCTGATGAAATGTCGTGTTTTTGCTGTGGATTTTAAATACGATGTATCTAAGATTGGATAACATTAGCGAGTCTACATAGTTAAGAACCGACGACGGAGGATTACTTCTTGCTATGATTTAGTCTACATATGTATATTAAGTCCTAAATCCAATAAATAAACTTCACAACGGTTAGATACTATGAGCGTATATGGCGGTTCAATGCCCGTAGACACAATGGGGCCGCAGGAAATTTACCTGCTAAGAGTTAATCCTCAAGAGCTGTAAATATACCCCAGGTATCTGCCGACACAAATACAAAGCCTAGGCGGAGAGCACCCCAAAAACACAGATCCAAAAATAGGTTATATACTAAATATTCATAAAGACTACTTAGTTGTAAACCGATTCATCAATTAGCAATCAATAATTTTCAACAAAGGTTATATACTAAATATTGATAAAAAGTATTTAATTAGAAAAAAATCAATATTCCACAAGACTTGTTTTTGGTCCATTTGTGTCTACTCCGTAGACTTAATTAGGTATATTATTCTATTGTAGTTGGGCAACTAAACTTTGTTTTATTTTGTTAAATAAAGTTTTTTTTTTGACTTGTTATTCGTCAAGACTTTTATTTGTCCTTGTGTATTTACTAGATACGTTTTATTCGGCATATTATTCTATATAGGCTATATTAGGCAGGGTATTCTACTCAATCTTGTGTACTTCTTCATGATCCTTCTGTACATGGGCGTATATAAAAACAATTTCGGGGGGGGGGCTGAGACCATTTCCAGGGTATGGAATACTAAATATTTAGAGCTTGGAATAGTTTTAGGCAACTAAAACGCTATTGCACGTAAAATAAAATATGTTTTATGAACTAAGTGATCTTATTTAATTTATTTTTAAGGGTTTTACGAGAAGTTTTTATCATCAATTCAAAATTTCGGGAGGGGCTGCAGCCCCCTCAGCCCCCCCCTCATATACGCCCATGCTTCTGTATCCTCTAGAAAGGCTTTATTAGGCATATTTTGTATTGATTTATAGAGCTTTGCTTTAGAATGAGAGCCAGATTCTGTAATTTCCGCTTCTGTGTAAAAGTTAGCTACTGTCGGTGTCCCTGACGCCTTAATATCACTTTTATTCGAGATGTTCGAGAGGATTTTGACAATTTTCACGAGATATATAAAAAAAATAAGTTTATTTCTTTTCTAAGCTTATCAAATGGCACTAGGGACATGAACGGAACCGCGCTAAGATGCTGCAGTTCCTGCGAGTCGGACTTTTTTAGATTTGTATACAGCAATGTACTTTAGGAAGGGGATAAAGCATTTGATATTTTAGGACAGGATACTATCATGCCCTTAGTTATTCAAAATATAATGAAGAATAAATATATATATATATATATATATATATATATATATATATATATATATATATATATATGTGTGTGTGTGTGTGTGTGTGTGTGTGTGTGTAGCATAGCCAGACTACTCAACAAAGCATAATAAACAAACCCATGTAAATGATATTAAGTAACAATCCTAACCTCCCTATTTAATTTATTTATTTTAATGTTGTGTCATTTGTGACCATTAACACCTATTTTTTTATTAAATAAAATTTCACATGTTATTTTTCTAGAAACATCTTTAATATAGTATCAAGATAACGACTGAATAATGAAATGACCAAATACGGAAGGTTAGTGAAAATGAGAAATTGTAATAAGTTATAAATATACAAACTATAATGCCTTGAGAAGCAAATGATTCTGTAGTATATGACTAGTTTTGTGAAATGCAATATAAATGAGTCATCGCACACGAATGAAAACAATGTGATTTTGTTGACCTCAGAGTATTAATGTCATAGAATATGAATTTTATAACGTGAAAACAAATTAATCCTACATTAGTGCACAAGTCAATCTAGTCAAAATGTAGACATGCGTAATGCTGTAGTGAGCTTCACTATTAGCTTTATAAAAACTGACAATACAAGGCAGGAAAACCACATAATACATCACTTTAAAAGAAGAAAAAGATAAGAATGAAAGTTACAATGGAAATAAAGAAATAGGTACATATCAATAAGACAAATAGAATACCATACAAGAATGGAAAATTTTCGTAAGATACAACACTATTCTAAATCTAGTCATTAAAAGAGGGTAGGTCATATGCACATAAGATTTAAAACGTCTTGAAACACAATAATGGTTTGACAACGGTATTTGGTAATTAGCATTAGGATAAAACAGGGTCTGAATAATATATTATTGTGTTTTTTTCAACAAGGCATGAGTAGTTACTGTTTATAGTCTCACAATTTCAAGACACGTAAACTAAATGTCTACAATTTGAAGTCTTAAACAAAAAGTAGGTCACTGTAAATAAATTAAAATAAAGTCGTGCCAGACAATGTGTAAGCAATAGTCTAGCTTAAAGAGCTTGAGAGTGATCACAAAAGACCAATAGAAGCTTGCAGCAATGAAGTTGTAACTTCCAAGTTCAGCAAGGTTAGAAAAACTAAACATTTCATTATTTAGGTAATCTTTGTCAAAATAAGTAAATACATAGTGCTTACCTAAATCACCCAGCCTATTAACATTGTTTTGGTGAGAATAGTCATTGGTTTCAGGAGGGCTAAAACAAAGTCTCTTAGAGGGAGGAGGTTGTCTCTCTTCTTCATCATCATCGTCATCATCCATTTCTTCATGACCTCGAGTGTTTAACTTAGACGCTGGTGAGAAAAGTCTACTAACCCAAGAAGTTGGTTGCGGCAATATTTCAGAGACTTTAGCTGTGATTCGCTTGACAAAAGACTATAACAAGTAAACAGATATTCGTTAGAAACCTAATAAAAACTCATGTAAAATATTTACACAATGAAAATCACATAATTGCTGAATATCAAAACATTTTGAATCAAATAGTGATTTGAAATTGTACTAAACAATGGCCAAAAGGCATTGAATAATGAAGAAATTTAGAAATGAACGAAGGAAATAGAAATATTTATGAACAAGAATTACTTACTTAATATTCTATTTTACAACAATCTATTACAAAGAAATATTAACAAAAACTAGGAGTACCTATAAATAGGTTTACGGCAACCCAAAGACAGTTTGATAACTCCGGTAGTATCTTTTTTTCTGTTCACGTCAAAAAAATTCAAGAAAACCGTTTGAAAAACTATTTATGACAAGTCAAACATGGAGGAAGCTAGGTTAGAAAGCCTACAGCATGGTTGTCTAATTCCCTCTAGTACGAATAAGACCAAATATAGAGAACAGATAAAGTGTATTTGCTAAATTGACTCTACGGGGACAAAGGTATCAATAAACAAAAAAATAAACAAGTACCTTTCTTAAAATACATTTAACAGTTAGAGGTCGTTACGTTTTCAGAATCTTACACAATGTTTGGCGCCCCGCACTAGTAAAATACACATTACTTACGTTAGAAGTGTTGTATGGTTTGAAGCTGTGCGTTTTTTTGGTCCGGCCACTGTTATTCCTATTTGCCATTATTACAAAAATGGTTTAACATGTACGTATAACACTTTTATCACCTCATTGTGAATTTACTATAGTTCCTAACCAACTTCCACTCAGTTATGAGGGAATGGCGGCACTATGGCCACTTGATTAGACTGTTTTAAATACGCAACTTAACATTATTTTTTCATTATTAAATGAAAAAAATAAAATTGAGAAAGTAAAGAAATAAATTTTTGAGACTCTATGGTGTTAAATATAAAAATTTCTTCCGTGATATAATTTCTAGGACAAAAGCACATGTCAACAACTGTTGCACGACCTCTAAAATGGCGGCTTGTTGTTAATTCTTTGAATTTATGGTATCATAACATCAATTATTTATTATTAATTGTGATGAATAAAGAGTAACAAATATTATCTCTATGTGTGATTCCGCCCGCCTGTATATTTCACTATTACTTTTTTTTCTGTTTGCATCACGTTTTCAAGGTTTCAATCTTAATAAAAAAATATTTATGTCAATTACAAAATATAGTACTGCAGAAATTGTATAAGTGGTATGTTTATGGCTTAATGATTCGCTCGCTTTATTTATTTAAATACATAAAGTGAGCTAATCGTTGAAGCATGAACAACTCACTTTACATGGATAGCTTAATATTTAGAAACATTTCAAATAAAAGATAAATATTCTTGAACCAATCTGTATTTATTGACAAGTGGAATACTATGAACATTTCTGTTAACTCTTTGAGAGTTTTAAGCACTTATTTCTCCAATTAAAATCGCCCCATTGAAAATTACAGCAGAACCTCAGATTTCAGTAAGCTTTTGAATGGCCACCTTCCACTTACTATGATTTCCTAACCGTTTTTGAATATTTTAGAAATTATACAAAGATCCAGATAATTTTTATGTCTATTAGTACAATTTTTTTTCTCCAATACTTCCTTACTACCAAACCCAACCAAAATTGAAATAGCTCACATTAGATGAAGAGACCTTTTTATTGCGGGAGGGAGGAACCGTGCTTAAAAGGTCTCCTACACATAGAACATTATAATTTCATGTTGCTTCTTATTAACAACATTATATATACATATTCAATGGATATATTGATCTCAACAGTAAATGCACCGGAAAAAAAGTATACAAGTAATAAACCTCAATGAAACCAAATTAAAAATTTCTTACACAATCAATTGCTAAAATGATAGATTTAATAAGTAATTATACATGAGCACAATGACAGCATACTCTATGTTAGGTATGTTAGAAGTAAAAGAAGAAATTTTATTTACAAAAATGACTGTACAATAAATACATTTAGCTTTACTAGTTATTCTATAATTTACATGTCCTTTTTTGGCTAATCTACTTACACGATCAACAGAAATATTGAGAAGAATTGGTGGACCGTTGAAATGTAGAAGGTGTTGATCGTAGGGGTTTTTGACTATTTTTTTTATTCAATAAAACCACATTTAATAGTTAAAATGTATTTTATTAACGCCAAAGTTTCGGCTTGGTATACAAGCCTTCTTCAGGGCTATGGAGAAGGGTTGTACTGCAAGCCGAAACGTTTGCATTAATGGAATACATTTTAACTATAAAATGTGGTTTTAACAAATAAAAAAAAAATAGACCGAAACCCCAACGATCAACACCTTCTCAAGATAAATATTGTTATATTACTTTTTTTTGTGTTTATATATATATATATATATATATATATATATATATATATATTTATTTATTTATAGTGTAGGTAAAAAAAAAAAAAAAAAATAGTTCTCCTTTTCTTTTGTACTATTTTATTATCTGCTTGCCCTACATGTTTCATGGCCTTCATGCCACCTCCTCAGGGGCCATTAAGTCCTAAACATTTAAAATAAAAAGAATTTTGATTTTAGTTAATCCAATAAAAGTACCTATCATTAATACATTTTACAAAGATTAGCTATAAAATTTTTTTTTTTTTTATTATTTTTTTTTTTTTTACGGTGCATCTACAACTTGGCCATTAGCGCCGGGCTATCTACAGGTTGCCACCCTTTTATAATGCCAACAGCACGTAGTCGGTCACCCATTCAGGTACTGACCACGCCCGAAGTTGCTTAACTTCGTTGATCTACGGGAACCGGTGTAAACTTCAATGATCTACGGGAACGTGGCTATGGCCGTTGGCGATTAGCTATAAAATTCCAATCTAAAATCCTAAACTTAAAATTATTGTCAAAATATAATAAAAATGTTTTCATTGTACATAGCCCATGTGCGGTTCGCTCGCCACCCATATTAACAGTATAATGAAAACATTTTTATTATATTTTGACAATAATTTTAAGTTTAGGATTTTAGATGGGATTTTATAGCTAATCTTTGGAAAATGTATCAATGATAGGTACTTTTATTGGGTTAACTAAAATCAACATTCTTTTTATTTTAAACGTTTAGGATTTAATGGCCACTGAGGAGTTGGTATGAAGGCCACAAAACTCATAGAGCAAGCATATAATAAAGTAGTACAAAAGACAAAGGAGTATTATTTTTTGACATAAGCCATATACATATAAAAAAGTGGTAAAAAATGCTTGGAATAGAGTATAAATATTTTTGAATGTTTAGGAAACATTCATTAAAAAAAAAAAAAAATACAACTACAGTGTAATTACGTATTTATCTTGCATACTAGGATGAGGTCAGCTGTCCAGAAGTATAGGTTTGGTCCGTTTGTGCTTTATTGTTTGAGAGTTTCTTTATAATTGCCTAATTCAGCTATTAGCGTTTTGTCTGATACTTGTATTGAAAGAAATAATTATATCGTGAGTCTGTGATGGTTGGCATTGCCAATTTGCCATGCTTATCTGTAATTTTTAGATGGCCATAAACATCCAGTTTAAATCTCAAGGCAGAGACTGCACAGTTTGGACTGAACGGATCTAGCACACACCTGACAAGTTAATAAACCTCAAGGCAGGGACTGCACAGTCCAATTATAGTGGACCACTGAATGTGAAGCAAATATCCTCTTGTCCGCACACTGGCCTGCACAGTCCTGGCCTCATTGGACTGTAGTATATCTATTGGTTTTCCATTATACTTCGATGGACTGTACAGTTCAACTCTGGCCTCAAGGATGTCTCATACACAGTGAGGAGTAACTCAAGATTTTGAGTTCTCAGTCCAAGTCTTGAGATATTTCTCACTGTGTATGGGCACCCTTTTGATAAATTCTAATAAGAAACTCGCTGTTGTTTATTATAAATACTTTTTATAAGGATGTCTTGAGGAGACATCAACTCTCTAATCAATCGTTATTTAAGTGCAATATTTTTACACATTGCTGATACTTTTTGCTGAAGAGGTTTATGTTTCTAACAGTTTTTTTGTCTACAATTAAGAATTGTTGCTAGAAGGGTTTGAGTAGTTCTCCTTCCTATGCAATACAAATCCTAAGGGAACACAAACAGCCTCCCTTTGAGGGCAGTACATGTCCCTGTGGATATTTATTCTAACGAAATTCTATTGCTTATATAAACTCTTGGCTGCTTCTGGAATGGCTTCTATATTTCTTGTTATTTTGCTAATTTGTTTAATCATTGGTGGAATTATGACTAAAATGGGAAACAAATATTTTGGCTTTAAAAAACATGGACTTAATGAAAATGTAATGTAAATTAAATTGTTTATACTTTTTCTCCAAATAATTTTCCTCATTTTGTTTTGTAAATGGCAAAGAAGCTATTAGGACTATCTACATTATTATAGTAAATTCATAATAAAATACGCCTAGCAGAAGTTGTTTATGGAGTCATCTTGACCCATCAGATTCTGTCTGCTTAGTTGGGTTAAAATCAACAAAGCACATGCTCCAGATTAGCTTTAAAGACCATTGTAATGCCTGAAGGATCTAGACAGACTTCTAATAGAGTGCACGACATGGCTGCATTGATCTCCTAGGATATAAAGCTTGAGAATCCTATATAAATAAAACATAAAGGACATTTAGCTCAATCAAAGCCCTCTCTTTCAATAAATTTATTTTTTATCACAAATTATTAAATTAATTTTGTTGTTGTTATGTTCTCTCAGTAAGAGAAAAGGCAAGAGACGATGCAAGCGATGAGAGTGAAACTACGAGCGGCTGTTCATCGCTGGTCCCAGGAACTGAACGCCCACATCCTCGACAGGAACAACTCCAACTCTCCACTCCAACAGCAGCTTCTCCTAATATCCCTAGTACTAGTGAGTATACAGTTTACTTTTGCACCTTCCTCGAAAACTATCGATAAAATAATTAAAAAAAACATCAAAATTCAACACACGTAGAACGTACACTTTTGTTACTGGTGTAGCTTTTGTCATAATTTTGATATGTGATTTTTTATTATCTTTTATTATACTTCGATGGACTGTACAGTTCAACTCTGGCCTCAAGGATGTCTCATACACGATGTCTCATGATTTAGACACACACAGTCCAAATCTTGAGATGTTCCTCACCGTGTATGGGCACCCTCAGTGTACCTATGGTAGTCATTTATAATTCGGAGTAAGATATTTTGGATGACTTGAAGTTTATGGATATAAAAGCATTTGAATGGGTCCATGCAAAGTAGTGCCAAGCAACATTTTTAACAAAAATTAACTGTAGCTGCTATATGTTATGTGGGACAATCTGTCTATGATGATGCTACTAAGAAATTACTACAAAGTTCTCTGCATGCTACTTAATCTTGTTGCCCCTAACCATTTCAACTGATAGTCCCATAATATACAACGTATAACAGCTGCAGTTAAGGTTTGTTAAAAATGTTGCTTGGCACTTCATTTTGTATAGAATTGTTTTGTTTTTAGGGCTTCATTTAGATTTTTTTTTATTAAAATATTAGGCATATCCTAACCATGCAGATGCTAGGGAGAGACACCAACTCCCAAATGGCCTGTAGGACCTATTGTCCTCAAAAGAGAAGCCTCTGTGAAAAATTAGTAGGATATTTAGAAGACCCAAAACGTTTTTATCTGTTATGATAGCATTAGTAGTGTGTGTATATTTCCACCATATAAATTATATTTATTTATTTAGATTTACTATTTATTGTATTAGTGCGCTTAGTGTATAGTGTGGCAGTATACTCACTCGCACGTTCCATCGTAAAGCCTCAATAAGGATTGTGAATAACCACCTATACGGTTGAAGAAATAAATAAATGAATAAGCATATGAAACTGGAAAGAACATAAGAAAAGTCCGACTCGCAGGAACTGCATCATCTTAGCACAGTTCCTGATCATATCCCTATTGTCATTTGAAAAGCTTAGAATAGTAACAGATAATATTTTCCTCGGCCTTTGTTCAAAGGGTTTTATGGCTTTACCTGGTCAGGTCCGCCAGACCCTAGAATCCTCTTCTACTGATACTTCATTTCATACGTTTCAATTCATTGGAAAATATCAAAAATTTTCACATATTCCTGTGTTCTTTTACTATAGTAATAATTCTACAAATAAAATTAATTAAAAAATAAAATAAAAAACCAACAGCATGAAGGCAATTGAAAATATTCAAAAGACGTCATCGAATCTCTTTCTCGAATGAATTGTTTTTCTAATTTTACCTAATCTGTTTTATTGTCAAATACATTATCCAACTATAAGCAATTAAAAAATAACAAGGAATAAAAACAGACAAAAAGAACCGTTCGAATAAACAAAATCAATTACTTCAAAGTTTAAGCACTTATTTCTCCGATTGACATCACCTAATCAAAAATTGTTTCAGAATCTTTTTTGTAGAGAATTTATAACGCTTTCAAATAATTTCTATCCACTTATCATGATTTCCCAACCTGGTTCGAGATATTAATGAAATTATACGAAGTTCCCAAAACTTTTCATATCTGTTCATAAAATATTTTATTCTAACCCTTCCTTAACTCCAAACATAACCAAAAGTTTAACATGTTAGTTTTGATGAAATTCAAACATACAAAAAATGCTTCAACTGAATCCCATGATTCTAAGTAACCAAACCAAAAACTTGATTTAACAACTTTTTTCCCCGATTTTCTCAGAAACGGTTAAAGCTATCGCCTTAAAAATGGTATCATTCGTTTTACTAGCCCAAGAAGCCAATAAAACGATTACTTACAAGCATATGAACTCAAAAACGTAAGCGTTACGATTTTTTTTGCGCGAATTTCGCCCCAAACGCCATCTTCCAGTGGGCGGATTTTGCTGGTTAACGAACTTGACCTTTCAAATTGGAAGACGGATTTTTGTACCAAATTTCATCAAAATCGGACCATTAGGGATGCCAGAAATCCGCGAACAGACCAATATATATATAAATATAAAAAAATATATATATATATATATATATATGTATATATATATATATATACAAATTTTAACCACCGTTATTTTCGGTACGCGAAATTTTCTAGTCGGCACTTCCGGATTGTTTCATGAGATCAACCTTATAAGCGGGGTTCCTCCCTATGAAGGGAGGGAGGAACCGTGCTAAAAAGTCAGAATTGCATCGGAAAAAAAATTGAACAAATAATTAAATCTCATGAAAGCAACTTATCGTATATACATAGGCCAGAAGCTTATTATAATTCTAAGGAGAATAAATTTTGTCCAGAAAAAAGTAGTTTTCCTAGCAACGATAAGAAGGCTGTCGCCGAATATGGTCAGCTATAATTTATGCATGACTGTTTTTCATTCATTATGCGTGTGTAATTTTAATTATGTAAATAGTAAATTTTGGCTTCATGTTAGACTTCCCGTCAAAAAAATTGCAACAACTATATTTTTTTTATTTTTAGGAAAACAGCAGGTTTAAATGCACAAAAAGCCTCATGAATTCAAATCAAACAACTTTATTGAACAGGAAATTTAAACTTAATATGATTTTAATGAAAAAAAAAAAAAAATACAAAAATAAAAGAACAAAAAAAAACAACATATTTTTCATTTTCTATAAAATTTAAGTTTTAGTGTAAAAACAGACAAAAATATAGATTCAAATCAATCAAAAAACGGTTTAATCCTTAATTTTTTATCAGACAGCAAGTAACAATGATATGAATGATCCCCTGTTTCTATTGTCACTAATCCCAGTGCTAGAAATAAAATTAAACAGTGATTGGCCTGTTAAAATAAAAAAAATCTCGAGATATATAGGTATTGCGATATTTTTGATGGCGAGTGTATTAAATCCAGTATACATACACAATTTGTATAAAGACTATTTTCCTTTAGAGTTTAGAATTATTTTCAGGTTAAATTATAGTCGTGTTTTTTTGTAAAAAGCTAAAACTAAATAAACTGACAAGCTATCTCCTCTTAGTCCTGATGAGGGCTTGAATTCATGCTAAAAAGTTGTAAAATAAAAAACTAATTTTTTTAAAATTTATTTTTATTCTACTATTGTGGGCGAAGTTCAACATTCTTCATTTGTAAATTTTGATCCATATGAATTATGGAGGCCCAGTGGCCGTGAGTGGTAAGGCATATGCACTCTGTGCCTAAGGTGATGGCTTTTCTTTAAAAAAAAAAAAAGAAAGAAAAGGCATCAGTCCTATCCTGGCTAGAAAAGGTTGGTGACCTCTAGATAAAGAAAGTTGAATGTGAATCAGTTTTATTTGTATTATATTTGTGTTTTATGTGTATGTATTGGTGAGATGGAATCTTTCTCCAGTGGTCCTGCTTCTCCTTTCTGTGTAATATTTTGTAGGATTCAGATGAAGCTGGAGAGGAATTCAAATATCGCACAGAAAGGAGGAGAATTACCGCTGTAATTCTATGTGTACAAACACATGTCATTCCCAGCAATGCGTGTATATATATATATATATATATATATATATATATATATATATATATATATATACACACTAATTGAATTATTAATGAGGTGTAGATAGTTAGGCGTCGAGGCGATAAGCAGTCAGGTCTATGAACAACAATAAGATTTTTGTAAAAATCTGTATTAAGGAAGTTTCAGCGTCTCTTTAGTAGCTTTAGGCAGCTAAAACAGGGTGAAAACTAATTTCATGACTTTTTCGTGACATTTTTCATGACTTTAAATGTGAATTTCATGCCCATTAAAACACAAATTATTTCACTTAAAAAGAAAAAAACCTTGACTTTTAATTAATGTGAAATCTACAAAATTACAATTTAAAACTGTATAAAATGTGTATAATATGTTAAAGAGGATAGTTACCTTAATTATAAATGTGAAGAAACGATGATAGTAAACTTTTTAGAATGAATATGGAATTAGAAGCCTCAAAAACTTCAAACAATGGTAGTAGAATTCAAAATTTATAAATATATTACTCATTAAATATTTGTTTTCAATGTACATAATTTAGTAAATTAAAGTGTACATAAATTCAATATTAAAGTCATGACTTTTTCATGCAGTAGACACCCTGTAAAAGACAAAACACAAATGCAGAATTAATTAACAGAATAGTTAAACCAATAAAGAAATGTGGTAGATCTACAAATACAAATCACTCAAAATTTATAAAAATATTACTCACTAAATATTTGTTTTCAATGTACATAATTTAGTAAATTAAAGTGTACATAAATTCAATATTAAAGTCATGACTTTTTCATGCAGTAGACACCCTGTAAAAGACAAAACACAAATGCAGAATTAATTAACAGAATAGTTAAACCAATAAAGAAATGTGGTAGATCTACAAATACAAATCACTTAAAAGAACTTTTTATTTAACATCTACTAGTAACAGAACAATTATTGAATCGATCCATGCAAAAAGAGCTTCAGTCCAAAATCAGTAGTTTTGACAAAACTAGACTGAAACCTCTTCTGCATGGAATAATAAAATGATGACTATGTTTCTATGGCACCTATGTATTGTACTGAAGCCCTTCTAACATAGAAATGTGAAGTTATCTCTAGATACAAAGAATTCATCACTCATACTAACAAAAATATTATCGGAACTCATATTGGGAAAAAATGGACTGAAGTTCTTTTTGCATGGATCGATTCTATTAACAGGTAAGTGAACAATACCCTGAACTAAGTACTAGGAAAAAACTCTTGTTCGCTTACCTGTTTGTGATTTGTATTTGTAGATCTACCATATTTCTTTATTGGGTTAACTATATGTTTATTAACTCTACATTTTTGTTTTGTCTTTTAGCTGACAAAGGATACCAAGGAGCAGCCAAAACGCCCTTAATACACATTTTTACAAAAATTGTATTGATGCTTTCCTAGCCGAATCCCAACTATTCCTCGACTGCTTATGAAAAAGATGACTCTATGTTAAAGAGTACATCAGATAGGTTTATAGGGTGGACCTAGCGTTACAAAGAAGTTTCACAAGAAGGTGTCCGCTGGCGTTCGCGCATGCGCGGTGGCAATGTACAAAAAAGAAAACTGTATGTTATAGAGAAAATTACATAGGTTTGTCGGGTGGGCCTAAAGCATATTTAAGTTCCTGAATTTGAGCAGAAGGCTCTAAACAAAATTTTCTTTTTTCATTCTGCACCGATTCCCGAAGATTCGCCGTTTATTTTGGGGGTGTCATGTCCTTATATTTTGTTATAACCAGCTGTTTTAATTACTATTAAAAAAACTACTATTGCTTGCATGAACTTTTTATATTCTTACAAATCTAATACATTACAATTGGCGACGAGTGGGTTTATTTCAGCAGTCCAGGAGAATTCTGGATGAAATTAGTGCTCTGTAACCTCCTCAAGACATATTTTTTGTGACATTTCAAGTGATAAACATTATTTTCAAGTATGCCAGACTCTGTTGTTAATATTCAGGCTCAACTAGCTCAATTAACTGGGATTGTAAGGCAACTTGCTCAAAGTCAAGCCACACTTACTGCTAGCATCTCAACTACTACTGTAAGTAACCACAATTTTAGTTTTGATCCTTACCAACAGGCAGGTACTGAGTCTGTTCCTGCATATCTAATCGATTTCAAAAGCGATTACAGCTTACTGGAGTTCCAGAAGCTAATTGGACAGATCATTTAATTGTCAATATGGGACATGAATTATACAATACCTTGAATGATCTGATATTTCCAGCTACTCCTAACAAGAAAACATTCCAGGAGATAGTTCTTGTTTTAACAGAGCATTTCAAAAGAACTAAAAATAAATATAGTGAAGCTATCAAATTCCGGCAAATTGTTCAAAACCTCAATGAGCCCGTAGCTGACTATGCAGTGCGCTTAAAAGCTGCTGCCAGATATTGCGATTTTAAGGACTTTTTGGACTATTCCCTAATAGTCCAATTCATCCATGGTGTGATTGATGATGGTACCCGTGATGCCATTGTTATTAAAAAACCTGTCAAATTTGCTGATGCTCTTGAAATAGCTCAAAATTTAGAAGCTACTAAAACAGCCTCTGCTGAAATAAAATTTCAAAATTCTGAAAAACTGCATAAATTTGCTCATGCTAGCCGCCCTAATGCTAAGTCACCATTTAGGTCGAAGAGTAACCAAAGATTTTCTCGCAATCATAGTTCTTCCTCTACCCGCCAAAATGCTCAACTTAGTGAACCTTCTAATTGTTGGGGGTGTGGGGAACGGCATTGGCGTAAAAATTGCCCTTTTAAGAATTCATCCTGTAAAAAGTGCAAGAAGCAAGGACACATAGCGTCAGTTTGCCGTAGTTCTAAGGCAGTAAACCATCATACTTCAAAAGCACACCAAACACATGAAGAAGTCAACTCAACTAATTCAGAAACAAACCTTGAGCCTGAAATTATTTCTCAGTCCAAGATCACCTTTTTAGAAGACTCCATGTATCGGGTTGGCCTAGAAGAATCTAATGCTCCTCCACCTCTCATTGTTCCTGTCACAATTAATAATGCAGTTGTTCACATGGAAATTGATACAGGTGGTGCTTGTGCAATGGTAAGCAATAAAACTATGCACCTAATTGCTCCAAATGAACAACTCGTTCCATCCAAAAGAAATTTCATCAGCTACACCAAGACGAGATTTAGTTGCATGGGTTACCTACCCGTTTCTGTCACTTTCCGAGGTCGTACCTGCTCTCTAAATTTATATGTCACACCTATGGAGACAGACAGTATTTTTGGTCGAGAATGGATTAGTTGCTTTGCTGATCTACTTACATTCCAAGAATTCTTTCAAATTTCTCCTCTAAAAATTTCTTCTATTTCTACAAATGTTGAAGTTCATTTGGGAAAATTGCTTTCAAAGTTCAGTGATCTCTTCAGCGAAACAGCAGGTACCTTGGTAGGCCCCCCAGTTGAAGTCACCTTCAGGGAAAATTGCCAACCAGTCTTTGCCCGTGCCAGGCAGGTCCCCTATGCTTTGCGAGATACATATGCTGCTGAGATAGATAAAAGAATTAACTCAGGGTTTTACAAACAAGTAGAAAATTCTAATTGGGCCTCCCCTACTCATATAGTGATGAAAGGTAGCAAAATGAGGATCACAGGTGACTATAAAGCAACATTAAATCCACAACTGATTGTCGATGAATACCCTATTCCTCGTGTGGAAGATCTATTTCAAAAAATAAAAGGAGCTACAATATTTTCTCGATTAGACATCACAGATGCATTCATGAGCCTCCCATGCAGCGGAAAATTTTGCGAGGCTATGACTCTCAACACTCCTACCCATGGACTCATCAGACCGTTACGTGCCCAATATGGTGTTGCCAGCATTCCTGCCATTTGGCAAAGGCGAATAGAACACGTCTTAAAGAACCTTGATTTTGCCATAAGTTTCTTTGACGATATTCTTGTTTATTCCTCTTCAGTGAACGGAATGATTCAGGCCCTTGAAACAACATTTACTACTCTCAAAAATGCCGGCCTAAAGCTTCGGAAATCCAAATGTGCTTTTTTTCTAGATAAAATAGATTTCTTGGGACACACAGTTGATGCAGCAGGACTACACTGCCAGAAGAAACATGTTGAAGCCGTACTAAACTCTCCTTTACCTTCCACTCCTGAAGAATTGCGAACATTCCTAGGTAAAGTAACTTATTACCACTCTTTTATTCCTAACTTAAGCACTATTACTGCACCACTAAGAGCAATGGCTATTTCATCAAAATTCCAATGGACTGAAGATGCTAAAAAATCATATAATTACCTGAAAAATGAGCTTACTTCAGATAGAGTTCTCACACCTTATGACCCAAAGCTTCCTCTTATTCTTGCTACAGATGCTAGCCCTGTTGGTCTAGGTGGCGTATTATCCCACATTATGCCAGATGGATTAGAACGACCAATTTCATATGCTAGTAAAGCTCTTAGTGCTACAGAGCAACGATATCCTCAAATAGATCGAGAAGCTCTAGCCATTGTGTGGGGAGTTAAAAGATTTTTCAATTATCTTTACGCACGCAAATTCACCATCTACACGGACAATAAACCTCTCTCTCACATTTTTGCTCCTGAGTCGCATCTGCCTCAGTTTACACTCTCCAGATGCAATAATTACGCCAATTTCTTGGCAAATTTCAATTTCGACATTAAGTACAAACCTAGTCATCAGAACTGTAATGCTGACTTTCTTTCTTTTAGAACTTCAGTGAATGAACTTCCATCATTTCAGTCCGGAAGCCATGCTGATGACTTTGATAATACCATCCTTCTACAAACGGTCAAGCGGAAAGAGGAGTTCAAACTCTGAAAAGAATGTTGCAAACTTCTGGAGCAACTAGTTGCAATATCCAGCACTATATAAACCAATTTCTCCTCCAATACCACAAATCACCTCATCAAACCACAGGACAACCTCCATCTCTTCTGTTCCTAGGAAGAATTGTCCGATCCAGGATTGACCTAGTTAAACCTGATCTTACAAGCAGAATGATCGAAAAACAGTTGAACAACTTTTCTCCTAACTTCCGTGCTTTCTCAGCAGGAGATCCAGTAATGTTTCGATCCTACAGCGATAAAACAGATAAATGGATACCTGGTATTATTGTTACCACCCTTGGAGACCTACATTATGAAATTGATTCCAAAGGAAACCGATTTAAAAGGCACGTTGATCAGATCATTCCTCGAGGTCTGGACAGTAACACTGATGAAGAAACCAGAAACGCCCAACAACAGCAGCCATCCACTAGCGAGAAGAGGCATGTTCGTATATTTGAAAGCTCTTCTCCAGTGGCTCGGTCTTCGTCTCAGGACTCTGCATCTTCCTCTCCAGTTGTAATAGAAGAGCAGCCAGGATCAAGAGAAGTCGCATTCAAGTCTCCTCAGGATACGCCATCATCCGTAGACTGTCCAATCCAGCATAACCCCAGACCTTCAACACCTGGTCCATCCACTCCAGAGGTTACACAACCAAATTACTTAAGAGATAAGTCCAGTCCACAACAATCAAATCCCAGGCGGTACCCTGTCCGCTCAAGAAAACCGAGGACAATTTTCTCTCCTCCGTCTTAGTTGTTAAGTGATATGTGTCAGTTAAAATAATGAGACTTTTGATTTTTTTATTAATTTTTTATCTCTTTTCAACATGTGGGGAGGATTGTCATGTCCTTATATTTTGTTATAACCAGCTGTTTTAATTACTATTAAAAAAACTACTATTGCTTGCATGAACTTTTTATATTCTTACAAATCTAATACATTACAGGGGGCACTCTGTATGTATTTAAATTTAAACGGGGGAACTGTTTCTATCTATTAGGTAGGATCAATGATGGTTTGATGCACCTCAATACCTGCAATTTTTCAGAAAGTGATAAAAATGGAATGGTATCTGGCTTCGAATTCCAGCCTAGCGTGTCATTCTTTCTAAAAATTTAAGATTTCTGGCCCAATTTATTTATCAGGCTGTACAGTATGAAATGCCAGTTTTGTTTACTTTACGATTTAATCCTTTCTCTTTTTTATTTCATTATTTACAAACATCATTGTTATTCTTATAGAATTAAAGCTCTTTTATTCCTATTATTTAATCAATAACTTGCGTACTGTGTTGTGAGAACGATCTTCTGAGAATAAAATAAAACTTAAATTATGACTTCAACGGAAATCCGTATTATTTTTCGTTATGAATTTAAGCTCGGTCATAGCGCTGCTGAGGCGTGTATGAACATTAACACGGCGTTCGGGGAGGGAACGGTGAATGAACGAACTGTTTACCGGTGGTTTTCCAGATTTCGAAGTGGAAATTTTGACCTTGACAACGAGGAGCGAGAAAGGCCAGAAACCAACCTTGACAATGACCCCCTGAAAGAAAGGGTTGAAGCTTGTCCCTCAAAACGCACTAGGGAATATGCCAAAGAACTCGGAGTAGGAGCCACGACAGTTTCAAGACATTTGAAGGAAATCGGTAAGTCCAAAACTGACATTTCATACGGTACAGCCTGATAATTACACTTTCTTGCCTTGAATAGGAGATGTATTCTGGCCCATCATATTCCTCTGCTTTCACTGCTATCCGTCCTAGCAGTGAAGTGATTATCACACAATGGGATCCGAGATGGGTCGCGCGCACAGGAATCCATCACAGAAAGTGTGCTCATACAGTTATTTTTTTATCCATACACCTCTGCTCTGAATATCAACAACCTACCTGTATTTAATAGATGAAGAATGTTAGGAATGAGGCCAGCTGGTGATTTAGGTGTCGCCATGTTTGTGCTGTACCTTATTTTTATGAGTATAGGACACCTAAGCACTAGTGATGGGAGATTTTCCTATATGAATCTATCTTTTGAATCGATTCGAATCGAAATGATAAGTTCGACCCACAAAAAAAGTTCGACGAAATCAGATAGATTCAAAAGATTTATCTTCTAGGCTTGGAAGATCGATCTTCGATATGGATCATTTCAGGATTACCTACATTTACCTACGAAATTCGTATTTCATTTCGATTCTAATTGTTTCTCATTATTAAATTTGAATCCCCTTTATATAATTTCCACACCAATGAAATCGAAATCTACTATATATTTGCCAAATACCACTCACTGACCTATCATCGCCCAGCCCAAACCACTTGGCAGAAAATTTTGCATGGACACTCCCTATATAACGTAAACACACACTAAGAAAGGATTTTTTGGTATCCAAATTTTTAAGTATTTTTAGAGGGGTTTGAATTGTTAGTTGGTTAGAGCAGGCAAGCATTCGTTGCTAGGACGATAACAGGTCAGCTGTTGCCGTACTGTATCTATTTCATAACAATATTTTTATTTGAGGTTAATTTCAACTATGATGGCAGACCTTGAATTACTAGAAATAAACTGTGATTTTGACCCTCATAGAGTTTAGGCCTTATCTGGTGAATTACGAATATGTTCAGAATGGCTTCTTCACGCTAAAGCACATTTATTGGTTTTGACTTATTGCTTTTGAGGTGGAGGCAAACCTTTAAGTCTACAAATAGCTGATTAAGAAAATATTGAATAATTTAAGAAAACACTAATATCAATCGTTCTCATCTATGTATATGGCTTTTAATATAGCGATTAATTTACATGGAAATATTTCAATAACGGGTGCTTCTTATTGGAAATGTAATGTAGATTTTAAAAATGTGGTCGTTATTTCCGGTATATTAAGTAAAAATCCGGAAAACACAGTTGTTTATAAAAAAACACCTTAGTTTTGACAATGGGGCGAGATTAGCTCAGTGGTAGAGCACTCGACTAATGAACTGGAGGACCAGGTTCAAAACCCGAGCGTGCACTAAAGATTTTTTCTTCTAGTGCCGTCGTTTGAAGGTTGGATTTGGGGTCCCAGATCGTCCCTAGGCCAACCCAGCCTTTAATAAATTTATCAATGGGTACCTTGGTGCTAATGACTCTAGCAGTCGAAGCAGCAAGGGAAAGATCAGGCGGCCGGAGCATAGTATTGACCACACTATCTCCCTAGTGTGCCGTATGGTCAAGAATCAGATACCTCTACAGTATCTGCCCCTCTGGGCCCTTGTGGCCTGTTACGGGACTGATTTTTTTATTTTTATTTTTAGTTTTGACAATAGACAAGCGTTTAAGTAGCTCTGCTACATGTTGAGATAGAACGCCCATTTTGCGTCACTTAACTACAAATCAGAAAAAAAAATCAGTCCTGTAACAGGCCTCGAGGGCTCTGAGGGGCAGATACTATAGAGATATCTGATTCATGACCATACGGCACACTAGGGAGATAGTGTGGTCAGTACTATGCTCCGGCCGCCTGATTTTCTCCTTGACTGCTTCGACTGCTAGAGTCATTAGCACCACAAGGTACCCATTATTAAATTAATTAAAGGCTGGGTTGGCCTAGGGACGGCCAGGGAGGCCGAATTCAACCCTTGAACGAAGACACTAAAAGGAAGAATCTTTAGTGATTTGAACTCAGGTCCTCCAGCTTATTAGTCCAGTGCTCTCCACCACTGAGCTAACCTCTTTGGCTCGGGGTTTATTCTGTAACTACAAATGAGGTACAGAATAAACCCCTGAAGTTATGGCATCTCAATGCGAGCACCCTGTATAACAGCGTTAATTTTGATTCATAATTTAACGTAATAAAATAACTACTTATCTGCCGTGACGAAGCACGGGTATTCAGCTAGTTATATTTATATTTTATGGAATGATTAGATAAAGAAGTTTTATTATCCTGATCATCTACATTTTCCAAAGTCTGCTTTATCCATATTTCCTCTGCTTTAGCCTCTTCAACGTATAAATTATTAACAGTTAAAACAGAAATTACAATATTTATTCAACATTATTATTATTCAAATAAAAGACCTCCTTTTAACACTGAGAACCATGCTTGTGTTTTCTGTCTCTTACATTCTTTAATATCACATAACAACATTATTATGTATGAAACATTTACATTCAGTTTATGCTAGAACATAAAAAGTACTACACGTAGAAAGTGCATGTTACGTAAGAATACAACGTACAGTTAGTGCATTCCGTACTGCAGATGAGTAACTAAAGTCCGTCACGCTAGGCTAGGCACTCGGGCTGGCAAAATCACTGGCAGGCAGAACGACCGGCCGGTTGATATTTTAGCGCGGTTCCTCCCTCCCTCCATAGGGAGGAACACTGCTTATAAGGTTGACGTCATGACGCAATCCGCAAGTGCCGACTAGAAACTTTTGCGTTTCAGAACCCCTAGAGAACGAAAATAACGGTGGTCCAAATTTATGTATATATATATATATATATATATATATATATATATAAATATATTTGTCTGGACGTCTCAAAAATGATCCGATTTTGATGAAATTTGGTACATAAATCTTTCGTCTAATTTGAAAGATCAAGTTCGTTAACCAGCCGCCCACAGGAATATGGTTTTTGAAGCGGAATTCGCACGAAACAAAATCGTTGCGCTTACTTCATATCGTCCCTACCATGTCAAACTATCGAATATGCAAAATCTCGTTTTTCGATTCGGGACTTTGCTCTTGGATTGTTGACGTTACGACTTGTCCCAACTCCAACCCCTTTATAGAATAGCCTTTAATGCTTTAAATAAAGTATCGAATAAGACCATTTTTCTATATATTACTTTGCTGCACTTCGCCATAGATGCGGTGCGATAAATAAATAAATAAAAAAATATATTACTTTGTCAATGGATAGAATATGTTCGTTCCTATTTTGCTCCGATTTGCATATTCGATAGTTTGACATGGCAGGGACGATATGCTTGCAAGTACTCGTTTTATAGGTTTCTTGGCCTAGGAAAACGAATGAACCCATTTTTAAGGTGGTGGCTTTAATCTTTTTCGAGAAAAGTGAAAAAATAGTTGTTGAATCAAGTTTTATGTTTGGGTACTTAGAATCATCGGATTCAGTTAAAATATTTTCTGAATGTTTGAAATTCATATAAACAAAGATGTTTAAATTTTGGTTACGTTTGGAGTTTAAGGAAGGATTACTATAAAATATTTTATTTATAGTCATGAAAGGTTTTAGGAACTTCGTATATTTTCCTTAATATCTCGAAAGCGGTTGGAAATCTTGGCAAGCGAAAGGTTACCATTCGAAAGCTTACTACATGCTCTACAAAAAAGATTCTGAAGCAATTTTGGATTAGGCAATGTCAATCGGAGAAATAAGTGCTTATAACTTCAAATGTGTTTGTTTTAGCACTTTCCTCCGAAGGAAGTAGCTATTGAGGTTGGACTCATGACGGAATTTTTGAAAAATTTCTTCAAATCTTTATCGATCCTACCTAGTAGACACCGAAAATGACCCCCGTTAACATTTATATATATATATATATATATATATATATATATATATATATATATATATATATATATATATATATATGTGTGTGTGTGTGTCTTTTAACACGATAGCGGCCAGAGTTTTTGTTTTTTCGTCACGAAACTTGGTATATAGCATTCAATTAGCAAACGATTGAACGAGTTCGTTAACCACCAAAATCGGTCCACCGGAAGGGGGGGTTTACCCCGAACTCAAAACACTAATTTGACTGTCAGCCGTAATATTTGTTATATTTCAACGAAACTTGGTATTCGTAGTGGTAATATAGAGAGAAAAGTGAGATATAAAAATGAACTAAATCGGTTCATTAGAAGGGGAGGGGGGGGTTTACCCCGGACCCACAATAACAATTCGCCTCTACCAGCCGTGATTTTTAGTATATTTCGACGAAACTCGGTATTCGTAGTGGTAATCCACAGGTAAATATGTGTTGTAAAAATAAACTAAATCAGTTCATTAGGAGGGGGGGGGGTTTACTCCGGACCCACAATACCAATTCGCCACTACCAGCCGTGATTTTTGGTATATTTCGACGAAACTCGGTATTCGTAGTGGTAATCTACAGGTAAATATGTGTTGTAAAAATAAACTAAATCGGTTCATTAGAAGGGGGGGGGGTTTACTCGGGACCCAAATTCCTAATATACTCATACCGGTCGTAATTTCTGCTGTATTGTAACGAAACGCGGTATACGTCGTCGTGGGTAACTCATGAGAAAGAAGTGTTGTAAAAATGAGCTGAATCGGTCAATCGGAAAGCGGGGGTTTAATTTGTAATATATTTCAATATAGCCAGACGTAGGTTAACAAAGCCGCCGCAAGGAGCGCTTTCTACCACTAGAGTGACTGTATCCTGTTCCTGCCTTAGATCAAAATACGATAATATGAGGTTTTTTGTATTTATTACGTAGAGTAATAGGTACCATGTGTAAACATAACTCTGGAAGCAAATTAATAATTGATCAGTTACTCATTACAAATTTAAAAGAGAACTATTCATGTTTTTATTTTATTTATGTAGGATATTTTAAGCAAATTGTTCTGGAAAGCAGTCTACACTACCCAAATTCTGAGGAAAGTGCTTAGTTATGCAGCTCCTGCGTGACGGACTTTTGTTCTTTTGAACGGGGCTTTGTCTTTGTTTAAATCACTTTTTAATTCATTTTTTTAAATTGAATTTATCATTAAAATTAGTATTATGGTAAAAGAAAATAACAAACAGTAAGCAGTGTGTTTTTAGAGTGAAACTTGACAAGTCCAGGGAGTCATTTTTCTGTCAGGTAGAGGTAGGGGACCCTTACAACCGTGTCCTATTTGAGGCCATAAATTATTTCATGAAAGGTCTTACCAAAATTATAACTTTTTCTATTTCAATCTTTACAAAAATAACATTGGGATTAAGAATGTAACGGCGCTAAGATGATGCAGTTCCTGCGAGTCGGACTGTTTTATGTTGGCGTACACGGTCCGGCAAAATGCCGGCCTGTTGTTTCCTACTCCAAGCATTGGTTCCTCTTGGATAGCTCTTACTGCCAGTAGTGGTCTAGAGATATGGCTACATTTTGATTGAAATTTTAAGGTCATTACCGATTTTGACCAAACTTGAAACACTGGTAGGTGTTGATCGGGGAAGTCTCGTAGGCTTAGTCAAAAACGTCTACCACATGCCTGTCTGTATGTTTGTTTCTTATACAAATCCACACCCTTCGTCCGATTTTGACCAAACGCGGCTCACGGGTATGTCTTGATACGGCGAGTGTCATGGGCTAGGTTAAAAGCGTCTACCAGCAGTCTGTCTGTATGTTTGTTCCTTATACTAATCCACACCGTGTGACCTATTTTGACCAAACTTGGCACACAGGTAGGTCTTGATAAGATGAGTGTCTTAGGCTAGGTAAAAACGTCTTCCAGCAGTCTGTCTGTATGATTATTCCTTATACAAATCCACACAGTTCGACCGATTTTGATCAAACTTTGAACACATATAGGTCTTGATTTGGGGGGAGTCATAGGCTAGGTCAAAAACGTCTACCAGCTGTCTGTCTGTATGTTTGTTCCTTATAAGAATCCCCAACGTTAGAACAAACTTGGTACACATGTAGGTCCTGATTCGGAGTCATAGGCTGTGTTAAAATCGTCTATGACTCACAGTTCGGTGGTCACGGATTCGAAACAATGAACCCAAATAGTTACAGATTTGCGTTATTAGATTTGAATATTACTTACTTGGTTTCTAATTTATTTTTGCTTTTATATATATGCAGAAAGTAGGTGTAGCATGGCACGCCGGGTAACAGCTAGTATAGTATTATCATCATCATATCTGGACCACTACTGGGAGTAAAAGCTATCTGCAAAATCACTGCTTGGTGTGGGGAGCGTCCGGCCGGCCGTTTTACCGGACCGTGTGCTTCATTACGGCACGGTTACTGCCGGCCGGTAATTTTGCCCGTGTGGGCTTACCCTAACGAAGCACATACCTTAATTTGAGTACATTAATGTTTCTATAAAACATTTCTTGACTTTTTCTTCCAACGATTTTGGAAAATTTGGATAGCCATGACGTCCGCCGTTTCGTATAATAAAGCAATTTGTGAATTAAAACCTTCAAACCCGCTGTACATTATGTGCGCCATGAATAGAATCTCTTCTCCGAAAGCTAGCAGACGCCTAGGGTGCAGGCACCACTATTATGCTAAGCCCAGTTTTTTGCTCCAGCCGCTTCTGTTATCTGCCTTATTTATGAGGTGATAAGAAACGTAAGCTGTGCTTCTTATCTTCAGATTTTTTCCCGTCTTTATGCGATTTAGTGGGGGAAACAATCTTTTGTGGCGTCAGTTACCTCAATAAGTTATGAAACCTCAAGCTTACTGTTTTTTAGCGCGGTTCCTCCCTCCCCCATAGGGAGGAACCCCGCTTATAGGGTTGATACAATGAAACAATCCGGAAGTGCCGACTAGAAAATTTCGCGTTTCAGAACCCCTAGAGACCGAAAATAACGGTGGTTCAAATTTGTATATATATATATATATATATGTATATATTTATATATATATATATATATATATATATATATATATATATATATATATATATATATTTGTCTGTTCGCTCTCTAGATAGAAGACGAATCGTCCGATTTTGATGAAATTTGGTACAAAAATCCTTCGTCCAATTTGAAAGGTCAAGTTCGTTAACCAGCAAAATCCGCCTACTGGAAGATGGCGTTTGGGGCGAAATTCGCGCAAAAAAAATAGTAACGCTTACGTTTTTGAGTTCATAAGCTTCTAAGTACTTGTTTTATATGATTCCTGGGCTAGGAAAACGAATGAAACCATTTTCAAGGCGATAGCTTTAACCGTTTTCGAGAAAATTGGAAAAATATTTTTTGAATACCGTTTTTGGTTTGGGTACTTAGAATCATGGGATTCAGTTGAAACATTTTCTGCATGTTCTACTTTCATCAAAACTAATATGTTGAAATTTTGGTTACGTTTGGAGTTAAGGAAGGGTTAGAATAAAATATTTTATTAACAGACATAAAAAGTTTTAGTAACTTTGTTTACTTTCCTTAATATCTCGAAAAAGGTTGAGAATCTTGGTAAACGGAAGGATACCATTAGAAAGCTTATTAAATGTTCTAAAAAAAAGGTTCTAATGAAAGTTTTGATTAGGCGATGTCAATCGGAGAAATAAGAGCTTAAAACTTTAAAGTAATTGATTTCGCTTATTCGAACTGTTCTTTTTGTCTGTTTTTTATTCCTTGTTATTTTTTAATTGCTTATTGTTGGATAATGTATTTGAAAATAAAACAGGTTAAGAAAAATAAGATAAACAATTTAATGTTAGAGATATGGATTTCCAAGATATATAGCTTTTCAACTGCCTAGCGTCCTTCCTAGGGAGGGTTCTTTGTCCTTGATTTTGGTACTTAGAATTATGGGATACAGTTGAAACATTTTCTGCATGTTGGAGTTTCATCAACACTAATATGTTGAAATTTTTGTTACGTTTAGAGTAAAGGAAGGGTTAGAATAAAATATTTTATTAACAGACAAAAAAAGTTTTGGTAACTTTGTATAATTTCGTTAGTATCTCGAAAACCGTTGACAATCTTGTGAAGAGGAAGATTACCATTCGGAAGCTTACTAAATGCTCTACAAAAAAGGTTCTGAAGAAAGTTTTAATTAGGCGATGTCAATCGGAGAAAAAAGTGCTTAAAGCTTTAAATTAATTGATTTCGTTTATTCCAATGGTTCTTTTTGTCTGTTTTATTTCTTGTTATTTTTTAATTGCTTATAGTTGGATGATGTATTTGACAATAAAACTGGTTAAGTAAAGTAACAAAACAATTTATTGTTAGAAATATAGATTTCCAAGATTCCAAGACCTTGTCACTAGCGGGTCTGTTTGTAGTGTAGCGGACCCTTCCAGGTAAGATTGTAAATCATGACCTTTCAAGACTTTACTACTCACAGGAATGGCGTTAGTGACCTTAAGGGTTGACACGCCATTATAATAATTAATTTAAAAAAAAAGACTGGTGGAACCAAAATAATAACTGCTTCTATTTTAATCTTTCCAAATTAGACTAGGGATATGAACGGAACCGCGCTAAGATGATGCAGTCCTGCGAGACGGACTTTTTTTTGTAAAAGGTTAGATCGATATAATTTGAATTAATTTTTTGAAAATATGGAAACGCTTTGTTGTACATTTTTTTTTTTTACCTTTATTCCATAAATTCAAGATTATCTAATTGATATTTTGACAAAAATGCAACTTGTTGTGCTTTACTAGTCTGAAAACATGCTAAAGACTACTAGTATTCATGTCAAAGACCATCCAAAGGCTTAAAAAGATTCGTAAAAAAATTGTTACATTATTCAGAAATGTCAAAATTCGCGGCTTAACGAAATAGCAATATGTATGAAAAATGTACATTTTCTTACGTTAAGGTTTTAACTAAAAAATTAATAATTTTCAAATTGTTGCAAAATTCAAACTAAATTCTTTACATATTTGAAATATTAAAAAAAAAAATAAAAATAAAAAAATAAAAATAAGGCACTCAATCTTTAAAAAATGATTTCGTTTAGAGCCTTCTACTCAAATTCAGGAACATAAATATGCTTTAGGTCCACCCGACAAACCTATGTAAAGTGCTGTATAACATATAGTCTTCTTTTTCGTACATGGCGAACGCCAGCGGACCCCTTCTTGGTACACCTTTCTGTAACGCTAGGTCCACCCAATAAACCTATATAATGTACTCCATAACATACAGTCTACTTTTTCGTAAATGGTCACTGCGCATGCGCAAACGCCACTGCGAAATATGATGGCTTCACGATTTTTTAAAAGTTATTAACAAATTGAATATCTTTACGAATTTTCACTTAAATTGAAATCAGAAAGCGCCGTTGGAAAGTGCTCAAAAAATCGCTTTGACACTGTGTATCTCAAGATCTACTTTATGTATTTTAATCTGTAAATATTTTTTCAATTAATAAAAAAATAATAATGAAAAAAACAAAAAAAACAAAACAAAACTACTTAAGATAATTGAATCCCTTCGGGGCAATATTAAGCGTATTTTTAAGCACTTTCTAGTGACGTTAATGATTTTAATTTTGTTCAAAATTCGTGGAGATGCTTAATTTATTTATAAACCAAAAGGGTATTAATCTGCTTATTCTTGTTGTTAAAAATAAAAAACTGATCAATTTTCAATCTGTAAAAATGAAAGCTCGAATGCCTTAGTCATATTGCTATTTTGGCCAGCCACGAATCTCATTTTAACATGTCTGAATAATTTATCATTTTAGAAAATTGTAGGAATTTTTTTGGCGCCTTGGGAAGGCCTTTGACATGAATACTTTTGGAGTTATGAGCGAAAAAAGTACAAGAAAAACGTGATTTTTTTCGATTTTATTTTACATTAAAAAAATGGTCCTGGAAAATTATGTTCTATATGCGCGCATGTAACTTTTCCTTACAATATGATATGCACTTGAAGAACAGCCACCACCCACAGTGGGAATAGAACCCACGACCCTTGGCTTGGAGTGTTAAGTGCTCACGCCTTAACACTCACGGCCACCGGGCCTCCAGTTTACAATTAATAGATAAGTATACGAAACAACAATTTATATGTTATAAAAAAAATTGAGGAAATAATCGATCTGTTTATAGTGCAACTACAAAGAAAGAAAGAAAAAAAAATTGGAAACAATAGAGGTGTAAAGTAGTAACCTTGAGGTAAACCTGGTAAACGGTGACACGTCACTGAATGAAGCCTCCCTCCAGCTTGTAGAGAAAGTAGCCCCACCCCCCACCCCTTTCTCTGTACAGTTATACCAAGAGGAATAGTGTTAGTAGGCAGGTGCTAGGCACAGGTGGTAGCCATGCTCCTTTTCCTTACGCTCGTATCCATTGGGATAGTACAGGCAGAAATACGTAAGTACTAGTTTTTTTTTTGTTAGTTTATTTTGAAGAAATTATATTGTGATTTCTTAACTGTGTATGTTCCGTCATCAATCATGTCACGGCGTGTATAATTTTTTTTAGCACATGAGTATACCGAAGTAATTGAGGTTGCACTCTTGAAAGAATTTTGAAAAACTTTTTCAAATCATTTTTGATCCTACCTACTAGTCACGCAAATTCTCTTAAAATTATATACAGTACATGTGTGAAAGTGTTAATACGATAGCGGCCACGGTTGATGTTTTCTGTCCCTAAACATGTAGGGCGTTACCAAAACAAAATCGGTCCATCTGAAGGGGGGAGGGGGGTTTACTCCGGACCCAAATTTCCAAATTGATCAATTCCGCCCGTAGTTTTTGTTGTAATTCGTGGGTATCTAACGAAAAAAAGTGAACTGAATGCGATTAGGTATTCTGAGTAGGGGCTTACTTCAAAACTGCATATGAAGTTGCCCGTACCGGCCGATTTTTTTGTTTATTATTACTTCGTGGTTATCCAAAGATTAAGAAGTGTTTTCAAAATAAAATAAAGCAACCCATCCGAAGGGGGGGTTTCCTCCATACCGAAATTATTAATTTGCCTACACTGTAAGTTTTATAATATTACAACGAAACTCGGTATATGTCGTGTTTTAAAAATAAACTAATTTGGGTTTTTAGGATATTGGGGGGGGGGGTTACTACCGGAACCAAATTATAAAATTGCTCTTACAGTCCGTTATTTTGGGTGTTTTAAAAATAAGCTAAAGCGATTCATCTGAAGGGGGCGTTTACAACGGCCGTAATTTTTGTTACGCTGCTAAAAAAAACATGGAATACCCCGTGGGTATCTAAAGAAAAAGAAGTGTTTTAAAAATAATCTAAATCGGATTGTTAGGAGTGGGGGTTTGCTCCAGAACCAAATATCGAATTTTTACTTTTAATCCGATATATTTACTGAAGTACCTTGTTAATATCATTATGCATTGAAAATTAATTAATTATTATACGAGTTATTGAAAAGAGTATTGAAGGCTTATAAGAGTTATTTAGCATCATATTATTGTCATAACTCAGTTATTTTCTATAAGTAATGTCACATTTTTATCAAGTAATTGAGGAATACTTATAATGTCATAATGAGCATTAATAAAGAGTTATAAACTGATATTGATTGTTTAACTATTTTCATGCGTTTTTCTTAAGTTATTGTTCTTTAATTTTGAAAAAAATCAAAAAACAACAACATAATTTTGAGAGATATTACTAGTTACTATCCAGCATTACATCATAATTGTCTCTATTTTTCCTCTACTAAATCACTATTTCTGTTTTCTTTTTATCTAGTTTTGTAAATGTTATTGTTAAATTTTCTATAAGCAACTCTAGGGAAATAACATGTGATGTGCACTCAAGCAAAATTCGTACTTCTTGTTTTTTTTTCGAATGCAGGGGGTCAATAAAGTACTTTCTTTATTCATTTCCATCTTTTAGAAGAATCAGGAAAAAAAAAATATTCCAAAGGCAGTTCAGGATACTATTTCAAATTATAAATTACATTTCACACGAACCACTAAATTTTAATTATTTAATCCCACCTTTACTTTAAAAAACGCGCTAAAAGCATAGATATCTCTTATCAATCCATAGAGGTAGGCTCGCATATAGAACTGCCAATGGAGTTAGCTTCTTCTGACGTCCGCATTGATTTACCATTTCTTAGATAGGTTTGTTTGTTTACTTGGTATTCATTTTGCTGTTCATTTTTCGTGCGAGTTTTTTTGCTCGTTGTCCTTCGTCCATTTTAAATGTTATACTTCATTTTATTAGGTTTTTCATTCCTTCGCTCCTTAAATTTGTCTCTTTTTCCTATATATATATATATATATATATATATATATATATATATATATATATATATATATATATATACACAGGATCTTCGTGTTGTTCGGTATGTCAGTTTTCCCTCAATAAACATTCAGCCTTGATGTGTTATATTCTTAACGAAATGTTACAAAATTCACATGTCGATCTGTCCTGTTTCGTCGTAAGATATAAGTGTCAGCGGTGAATAAACTATTATATTTAAATAATTGATTCGTTAATATTAAAAAAATAAAAAATAAAGGATATTAAAAAAATGAACAAATTAGTAATTAAAAAAGATAACCACTTTTAAACCCAAGTAAATAACAATTACCTAATGACTCTAAAATTAATGAAAATAATACAATAATAAAAATTGTAAATGAAGATTTAATCAATTAAGTAGTTAACAATTATTATTAACACTTTCGCTGCGGGTGTCATTACGGAAGAACACTCCTCCATTACTTTTCCCTTTAGAGTCAAAAGTCTCGTTAATGGAGGGGATTCACTTTTACAGCACCAGGTTTAGACAGTTGCTTTCAGTATTGTTTGGGCTTTCCAACAGTGTTTTCCGTTCTCAAATCGGCTGACTGGAAGATTTTTTATGATTTTTTTTTTATGACAAGAAAAATGTCTACATGAAAAATTCAAACAAAAATGCGCCCGATAATGAGGTATTCCTTAACAATGACAGCCGCAGCGAAAGTGTTAAGGATTCAACTATTCATAGTATTAACTAACTCAGTATCTTTATCGTTTTGGGTCAATTTAGAATACAAAGAATAAAAATATGATAATTTTATTCGAGTTTCAATTTGGAGCGCAGTTTCTGCTTCTGTACACGCGTGTGCCCAATGGACGTAGTCCTGTGCATATTTAATGCATTTATATGGAGCACACGTGAGAAAATGTCTTCTCAGAGCTTAACGTGAAATTATAATTTGAGGAAATTTCCCAAGTCCGTATTACAAAAGACTTATAATTATTTCCTGTCAGTGAACGGAAGTTGGTCTTAGAGACTTTAACGCTGGACGTAATGTCCGCGTTGAAGTCTCCATATTCAATTCTCAGCATCCACATTTTACTACTGAATATTTGCATATTCATTTTGAAGTGAGCTCGTAATTAATTTGTATTCTCCTCGCAGTATTTATTAATAGTTAAGTAGCCTTACCTAATTTATTAAGATATTATAAAAAATCTTGCTGAATTAATTTTTGATTACTTAATACTCTCAGTTAGATATATATAATTTCACTTAACCACTTGACTTTATTACATGTTGAAAAAAAAATATTTTTTTTTCTGCATAGACGTCTAAGGCAATGTCCACTATGAAATGAAATGAAAGTTCGTATTCCTATTTTGTATTGTTGTTAGCACTTTCCTCCGAAGGAAAGTAGCTATTGAGGTTGCACTCATAACGGAATTTTTGAAAAATTTCTCCAAATCTTTATCGATCCTATCTAGTAGACACCGAAAATGACCCCCGTTAAAATTTTTATATATATATATATGTGTCTGTTAACACGATAGCGGCCAGAGTTTTTGTTTTTTCTTCACGAAACGTGGTATATAGCGTTCAATTAGCAAACGATTGAACGAGTTCGTTAACCACCAAAATCGGTCCATCGGGAGGGGGGGGGGGGGTTTACCCCGCAACCAAAACACTAATTTGACCATGCCAGCCGTAGTTTTTGTTATAGTTTATATTAGAGAAAAATACGCTGTAAAAATAAACTAAATCGGTTCATTAGGAAGGGGGGTTTACTCCGGACTCACATAACCAATTTGCCAATACCAGCCGTAATTCTTGTTACATTTCAACGAAACTCGGCATTCGTGGTTGTAATGAACAGGGAAAAATGGGTTGTAAAAATAAACAAAATCGGGTTATTCGGAGGGGGGGGGGTTTACTCCGGACCTAAAGTACTAATATACTCATACCGGTCGTAATTTCTGCTGTATTGTAACAAAACGCGGTATACGTCGTGGGTATCTCATGAGAAAGAAGTGTTGTAAAAATGAAGTAAATCGGTCAATTGGAAAGGAGGGTTTACTCTGTTAACTCTGTTTCATTAGAAATGTGAGCCGTCGGACGTAGGTTCCCAAAGCCAAGAAATGTAAATGAGATGAACTATTCACATTTTATTATATTATATATATATATATATATATATATATATATATATATATAATACTTTATTTATATAAGCTATTTACTGCAAATTATTCAGTAATGCTGTCTGCACTACAAAACTTCTGAGGAAAGTGCTTAATTATGCAGCTCCTGCGTGACGGACTTTTTTTTTACTTGTGCCGTAGGAATAATTTTACTCTTAAGAAGTCCTGGAAACCATTAGATTTTCCAAAAAATCTATGTTTGAACGTTTCGGCATGCTCTTTGGTAAAAATACTGAATTACAAAAGAGACTAATCAAAATAATATATATTTTTAAAATCTATTCTCGTTTGTAATTGTGTATACATATCTATTTATTTTTGGGCCGAAGAAGGCTGCCAAAAAGCTTGCTGAAAGGTTCGAAACAGATTTTCGGGAAATCTGAAGTTTTTTCTCTTAGCCGAATCAATCATCTCTACGGCTGAAGCTCATGAATTTTACTTTTAATAAATTCTCTAGTGTCATTAGCATTGATATAATGCTTTCAACAATGTTTATATTTTAAAACAAGACGAGTACATCCGGGGGCTGGGTAGACTTGTTCCGGATAAGAGATGGTGGAAGATTTGGTTCTTAAGGGTGTCTAAAGTGATAACGTGTTGGATAGAAATGGTGGATTGTATAGACAACGAAAGATGTTGCAACTTTAACCACTTGGTGGGAGGAAGTATAAAAATCGCAAGGATGTGCTACACATGTTGATGGAGGGAATTTTTTTATTGATATCGTCGCTAAAAGTGGCCAACCTGCCTTAGGTGGGATTAGAGCTCTCTCAGCTAAACTATGTATAAGATTATAGCCCGTAGATGGAATTGTTCTAATAACGCCTGCGCGAAATTCTGAGGAAAATATTTCAGAACAGTTCCACCATTTGCATTTCCATCACAATGAACAACACTCTAATTTAAACTCTATAAAAACTGACTATGTCTCGTTTTCGAAAGCTTCGACAGATTAGCCTAAGCTAAGGCTAAAAACAATTTAAGCTACAGCCTGTTCAAATAGATGGTTCACTTGGAGGGAAAAGGGCGTGGCCTATATTCTCGTTGCAAGAAATTGGCGGTAAAAATTACCTCTGTTATTCCCTAATGACTAGAAGGTTTAAACAAATTTTAGTCTTAGCTTTGGCTAAGTACTGATAAATATTAAACACTCCTTTATCTGGGGACTCTTAAAGCCTTCTCTAGTTATAAACGAGACATAATCAGTTTTTATAATGTGTTACCGTATGTAACAGCCCGGCATATTTCCCTCAAAATTTCGCGCATGCGTAATTGAACTAAAGTCAATCAGTTTAGTTAGTTTTGATATTAGTTGTCTGCAACAATATACTATATTTGGGGGCTGGATGTTTTCAGTTCACCAAATTATATGCTAGTTAATGTTTTCTGCTATTCTGAAAGATAATATCTAATAATAATAATTTTCGAGACTGCAATTCTATTCTTGTTCTTCCTTGTAGCAGTTGAAGCAAAAATAACCTTACAGATGTGAGTGAAGACCTACAGCTCAGGTAGGATACTCAACCAAGCGTAACCTTTCTTCCGGTGAACCCCGGCAGCAGCTTGAAGTCTGCTACGGCGTCAGCTTATGTATATCAGTTTACAGTTTTTCGTGTAATTTCTGCTTCAATACCTTTGGCAATATTCAGCCTTCTGGTAAATCCAAATTATTCTGCGATAATCCGATGCGCAGGAACGTCGTAAAATATTAAATAATGTTTCTAATATTACTTATTTTGTTATATTGACAAATTCATTTTAATTTGTCAAAGGGAAACAAGCAATACTGAGAAAACAGAAAAACAAAGAATCGGCCAAAACGTCGAAACCACCACCAACGAAGTTTTAAGGCATTCTTCTTTCGATTGAGATCGTCATATTAAAAATTACATTAGAATATTTTTGTAGAAAATATAGTAAGCTTTCGAATGGCTTCCCTCCACATACAACGATGTCCTAACCGTTTTGTAGTTATTTAAGAAAATATACGAAAATCCCATAACTGCTCATGTCTGTTAATCGAATTTTTTTCTCTAATACTTCCTTAACTCAATCGTAACCAAAATTTAAAAATCTTAGTTTGGAAAAATGTACAAAGACTAGAAACGTTTTTAACTGAATCAATTGTTTCAGAATACCCAAACAATGTATTACTTTGGAAAACTGGTTGTATGTATCTACTTTTCTAGAAAACGGCTACTGACATTGACTTGTCTTTATATATATATATATATATATATATATATATATATATATATATATATTTTTTTTTTTTTTATTAGTTTCCTCTCTGCAGTAACCCTGCAAAGAGGCCGTTTATTTTGTGCTACACGTTCCAATACATAATGTATATCACATGTATTTTATAAAATTTTGTCATCAAATGTTCTTAGATATATTACATTAATGATTTAACATTAAATAATTAATAACTAAATTTAAATAATTAGAAAATAAATATACATAAAATAAATATAATTTTATATATTTGCATAATTTGTTTGTTTACATTTTTTATTATTTCAATTGTCTTTAGAGGCATCGATCGTCTTTAGAGTAAGCCATGCTCTCTTACAAAAATCTCTGAAGCTTGAATAGTGTTTATTAAACAGCTCTTTTTCTGTAATGGGCCAGTTTTTTTATATTCTTTTGAATTGTTTTTCTCTCTTCTATGAGTAACTTACATTTGTATATAAGGTGCTGTGTTGTTTGTGGTGTTGTGTTGTCGCAAGGGCATGCCGAGCTGTTAGTTATATTTAGCTTGTGTAAGTATGTGTTTAATGATCCGTGTCCAGTTAGTAATTGTGTCGTGTAGAAGTCACAACATGTATATTTTCGTACTAAGTGGCTATGTATGTCAGGTATAAATGAAAAGAGTGTACGTCCTTTTGTAGAGTTTCCCCATTGTGTTTGCCAGCGCTCTATCGTTTTACGTGATAGAATGTGTTTCATGTGTGTCTTAGATATTTTGTTGTATGTTATTGGTATATTATTGTCTTTGGACGCTGATTTAGCGAGTCTGTCGGCTATCTCGTTTCCTTCAAGTCCGTCGTGTGCTTTGACCCATTTAAAGTGTGTAGTTATGTGTTTCATTTGTGTCTGAAGTAGTTTGTGTCTTATTTGTTCAATTATTGGTTCGTGTATTTTTCTATTGGTCAATTTGTATAGTGAAGATTTACTGTCTGTGCATATTTGAACTGTTGAATTTGTCTCTACTTGTGTATTGATAAAGTCTAGTGCATTTAGTATTCCTAATTGTTCTGCTTGATTGTTCGTACAGTCCTTCCCTAGCCTATATTTTAGCTTGTCTATGAGTATGTGTTGTTTATATACTACATCCTACTGAGTTATCTTGTTTAATATATATATATATATATATATATATATATATATACATATGCGTGTGTGTATACAGGGTTTATCGCAAGTTAATGACAATACCCCAGGTTGTAAAACTAGAGAAAAATGTAGATCAACGCCACCAACCAAACATTTCTATCTCACTCCGGTCTAGACATATAGCCTAAATGTTCAAGAAGGCCTTCTTAATATCAAGAAAATAAACATGATATTATTTTTATTTATTTGATGTTTGTTCACACTAGAATTCCAATTTCATTAGGAAATTGAAAGAAACTCTCAGTTCTCAGTATACCGTTGGAAAGCTGATTAAATTCTACAACTTTTGTGAAATTCGGCAGTCTGCAGGATTATTTTTGGATGAGCAATGATATTCGAAAAGTTGTCACTAACCGGAATATTTTATTAAGTTCTACTTTTGGAATTGATGTTACGGTTTAAATGAGACAATTGTGAACATTGAATGTTTATTAGCCTTAAAGAGAATTTAATGTCGTCTTTAATGTTTAATCGTTGAGAAACATGTGTACAAGCAGAGAAAATTGGAGTTGTACTACAAAAAACAGGGTTTTCTTCAAAGAACTTTTAGAACGGCATAAGTCTCGAACGTAGTGAGATAGAAATGTGTGGTTGGTGGTGTTGGACTACATTGTTTGTCTAGTTTCACCCCCTGGAGTATTGTCATTAACTTGCGATACACCCTTTATTTATAAATAAAGTTTTGAACCACCGTTATTTTTGTGATCTATGGGTTCTGAAACGTGTAATTTTCTATTGTGAAATTCCAGATTGCCCCGTAAGGTCGACTTCATAAGCGGATTGTTCTTCCTATATAGGGAGGGAGAAAACGCACATGCTACAAAGTTCATAAAATTCGACCTTACATTTTTCGTAGTTCTTATAGTCGCCTCAGTTTACTCCAAGATCAGAGATAATGTGTAAACAATTTCAGTCGCACCAATTCCTCTAATTGCAAATGTTGTTATTCTTTCATTGTCATACTTCTGTGGGTATTATTTTAAATCCACTTTGTTTTATTCGCGTAAGTGAAATATTACCAAAACGAGTGGATTACTGAGGTCCCCTAATTACTGGCTCATCTCCGCACGAATCTTGCCGCGAACAACGGTTTGGTGTCCCAGATCTGCCGGCATTCCTGAGCTCGTAGACCAGTCTCACACCTGTACCGCTGCCTGGGTCCACTCCCACACTCCCCATTGCACCGGCTAGTAGCATACGGTACAATTTCAATACTGATAACATAGATTACAGATCTATTGAGAATAAATATTGTTTCGTGTAATTCAGACATTAAGGGGATAGAGCAGCGTTATTTTGAGGGAGGGAGACTAATAAAAAGCCCACAACAGGGTTTTATCAGTGCAGTGTTTTTTTAGAGAATATTCTCCATCATCTGTGCTCTTAAATCTGACTATTTCAAGACTCCTTGCTAGACTAAAGTAAATCTAAAAACACTGATGATGGAGCGTGACCTTTGAAGTCACTTCAGCAACTAGAGATTTAAACAAAAAAAAAAAAAAAAAAAAAAAAATTCAGCAAGATAAATTCTTAATACTTCTAACAAAGTTTCAACGTTCGAATATTTCATTATCGAAATTACTTTTTCCAAGCTGGCCACAAGATATTTCAAGATATACTAAACTAATCTTTTTAATATTTACAACTCATATTATTTAAAATCTTAACATTTCGGAAAATACACCAATAATATACACAGATGGGTCCAAAACAGAGAGCGGAGTAGGCGCAGCAGCTGTTTTAGGAGAAAAGGTATATCAGATCAGCCTTCCATTAGACACAAGTATATATTCAGCAGAGCTGCAAGGTATACTTTTGGGCCTATCTAACGTACAGACTACAATACCACACATAATACTATGTACAGATTCATTAAGTTGTTCACTCTCCCTATACAATATCTACAACACCAACCCGATCATCATCAAAATTGTACAAGAACTACTGAGACTAAAGGACCAACACACAATGGTAACAATGATATGGGTTCCTGGTCATGAGAACATCGGACAGTCTACATTAGCGGATGAACATCAAAACTTGCTACTACAAGCCAACCGAATGACCAGTACTTACTTACAGTTCAAGACCTACAAATAACAATAACAAGAGCAGTCCTGAATAGGTGGCAAGCCACTTGGTATAGCACTCCAGATAACCACCTAAGGAAAATAGAGAGCAATATACGACCTTATACGTCAAACAAACTGAGAACAAGACGTGACGAAATTGTACTAACAAGACTGAGAATTGGACATACACGCCTCACTCACTCACACCTATTTACGAAACAAGACAAGCCTAGATGCGATACGTGCAACGTTCCTTTAACAGTGAAACACCTACTAACAGACTGCATGAAAAGAGACAACCTACAGGCACCTCATGACCTTAGCGAGCTGTTAGCAGAAAAGAGCCCATATATTGATACCATACTGACATACTTAATGACCACGAATACATACAATAAAATATAGTAATATTATAAATGACCCACGATCTTAATTCCCAACAAAATTTCTGATCTTACAATAATTGTCAACCTATTCATTCATTATCTTTTATTTATTGTCATTATTATTTTAATTTATGTTCCTTATTCCTTTATTTATTTATTTTTATTTATTTATTCTTGCTTTTCTTTTTATTATTTATTTTATTTTATTTTATTTTTTCGGCTGGTCACCATATTATTAGACCAACTATTATTATAATCAAAGCCCTATGTTATCACCTATCATCGGATTCTATTTAATTTGAGATCATGACCAATTAATTCAAAACCAATTACTTCATTGTATTTATTATTATCATTTATCCCCCTTTTTTTCATTTTTATTGTTTTTATTCTTTGTTATTCAATAGAGCAGATCACCCTTGTTGCGAAGCTCTCGAAATGAATGAATAAATAAATTAACATTTCGGTAAAAATTAGTTTTCTTTTTTAAATGCTGTTTTTTTTTACTGACGTTCTGGTAAAATAGGAATATCAATGTCACATTTGTACTGTATTTTTCAGAGCTTTCAGCTACGCCCATTCCGTGATTTCGTTCCTATAGGTGACTTAAATGTTTATATGTAATATGTTTCTATAGGTGACTTATATGTTTATATGTAATTAAAAATAACAAAAGTTTGTGATCTTTTGTTCTCAATTATTTATTTTAAAAGTGGCGGAAGATCATATTCTTATTTGAATACGTCTTCTCATAATATACTTTATTTAGGGCTCTACATGTTTCGTGTCTACAGACGTCTCTTCGAGATCAAAAATATATTTATGACTTCCGCCAATTTTAAAATAAATAATTAAAAATAATTGTGTCGAATATTTTAGAACATAACTACATTTTCTACACACTGTGAATGTTTATCGTACGGGGAAATCTAGATGAGAAATGCTCTTAGGTATGGTTCACTTCGGTTCACTTCAATGTTTTTCTCAAACTTTGCGCCACTAAATTTCGGTGCTTCTGGAAAATATACTGGTTTCATACACTGTGAATGTTTATCGTACGGGGAAATCTAGATGAGAAATGCTCTTAGGTATGGTTCTCTTCAATGTTTTTCTCGAACTTTGCGCCACTAAATTTCGGTGCTTCTGGAAAATATACTGGTTTCTTACACTTACTGCCAGCAACTATATACGTTGTTTTATACATCGAAGTGTAAAACTTGTAATTATTTATTTAGAACTTACGGCTCCTGCTGTAAATTTGGCAGGAAATACATAATCTATAGCCCGACCAGATAGACGGAAACGTTTAACTGCGCATGCGCGAATTTATAAGGAAAATGTTCCACAGTTTTTAATACTCTAACTACCTCATTCAATCTGAAATATTTACATTTTGCTTCATTTTCCGAAGAATTTTAAAACCATTTATTTCCTTACTAAAATATAAATGATATTTCGTATAAAAACATAATGACAAATAATTTTGTAGTGAAGTAAACAAAAGATTGGAAATCATCCAATGACAGAGGGAATACAGACCACGCCCTTTTAACTACTATTGCAACAGACCATATTTTAAATTGTTTTCAGCCTTAGCTTTGGCTAAGTATTGATAAAAAATTGCACCATCTCCCTTGCCTGATCTCTCAAAGCCTTCCCTGGTCCTAATCGAGACATAATCAGTTTCTATAGTGTTTTATGTAAAGTTTTGTTAATTAAACGGCTTTGCAAATGGCTGAACAGAAGGGAACATTTCCTTACCTCAAGTTCGCGCCTGCGTAATTGAACTACTCTATCTATCTGAACGGGTTATAGGCGAGTGATTCGTTCAAGATCCTGTATTTGCGTAATAATCGCGACCCTCGCGAGTGAATCCTTCACTCTCCCGAATTGTCAATGCTACCTAAATAGTTTTCACTCCTTACACCAAACCTCCACACATTGAAATGAGTTCCTGTAACCACATGTAGCTGATGTCATTTTGTGGCGGGTTTCCTTTCTCTATTCCACAGCTTTTCTTTCACTTTCTTTCAATTTAGTAAGTGATTGTTTTTGTTTGTGCTTACTCGAAGAACTCGCTCATCACCGACATTCTTATATTATAGTGTGTCTTATAGTCTTCACTCAGACAAGTATTGGAATTTATCTTGAATTAATAGCTAGTGGTGCCAACATAAATTTTGTTAATTCCAAGGACCCAAACTAAATTTGTATGGGCAGGCTAACTAATTAATCTTTCCGTTCATATCTCTATTGCCATTTGTAAAGGAATAGAAGCAGTGGTAGGTTTTGATCTTTCATAAAAAAACATTAAATGAAACCTCAAAGGAAGATTTCAGGCGCCACAACACGACACTGACCGTATCCTAAATGGAAAGTACTCCAACCTCTTTCTCAACTTTCGTTCAATAAAAACACTGTATTTATACGTTTCTCATCTTCTTCCCTTCTTTTACAAAAATACTCATTTAACTGTTAAATAAAAATTAAAAAAAAAAAAAAAAAAAAAAAAAAAAAAAAAAAAAAAAAAAAAAACCTATTAAAAAGTGAGGTTACCAGGTTACCAAAAACAATCCGTTCGAAAGTACAAAACTAAAACTTTCGAAGTTTTAAGCACTCATTTCTCCGATTGACATTTCCACATTAAAAATGTCATCAGAACCTTTTTTTTTTTATACGGAAGTTAGTAAGCTTTCGAATGGTTTCTTTCCACTTGTCAGGATTTGCCTATCGTTTCCAAGATATTTAAGAAAAATACGATACGATTCCAAAAGTTATACGATTAAAGATTCCAAAAGTTGTGAGCTCTACAATTTTTAGCCCAAATTTCGGACCAAAAGTCGTGTTCCGGTGAACGGATTCTGTTAGTTAACAAACTTGACCTTTGAAATTAGATGAAAGAATTGGTATTTTTGTACCAAATTTCATCAAAATCGGACCATTTTCGGGGCATTTACTGAACTATCATCTGTACATTGTGATTTTAATTTATTGCTTTGAGCCAAGAGGCGATAAAGTAATTTAATTATTTTAAAAAAAATTCAAAATGATTTATTTATTTGGTTTTAGAGCCCGCTACCGTGCGATTTGCTCTATAAACATGTAAGGTGCAAACAAAATAAAAGAACTATAAAATCAAAAATTAAAAAACTTAAAGAAACAAATGAAATTATGAAAATGTATGCTACATGAATAAAAAAGTCCGTCACGCAGGAGCTGCATAACTAAGCACTTTCCTCAGAATTTGGGTAGTGTAGACTGCTTTCCAGAACAATTTGCTTAAAATATCCTACATAAATAAAATAAAAACGTGAATAGTTCTCATTTGCATCCAGTGTTATGTTTACACATGGTACCTACTACACTACGTAATAAATACAAAAATCCTCATATTATCGTATTTTGATCTAACGCAGGAACAGGATACAGTCACACTAGTGGTAGAAAGCGCTCCTTGCGGCGGCTTTGTGAACCTACGTCTGCCGGCTTTTCTATTCAAATATATTACAAATTAAACCCCCGCTTTCCGTTTGACCGATTCAGCTCATTTTTACAACACTTCTTTCTCAGGAGTTACCCACGACGTATACAGCGTTTCGTTACAATACAGCAGAAATTACGACCGGTATGAGTATATTAGGAATTTGGGTCCGGAGTAAACCCCCCCTTCTAATGAACCGATTTAGTTTCTTTTTACAACACATATTTACCTGTAGATTACCACTACGAATACCGAGTTTCGTCGAAATATACCAAAAATCACGGCTGGTAGTGGCGAATTGGTATTGTGGGTCCGGAGTAAACCCCCCCTCCTAATGAACCGATTTCGTTTATTTTTACAACACATATTTACCTGTGGATTAGCACTACGAATACCGAGTTTCGTCGAAATATACCAAAAATCACGGCTGGTAGTGGCGAATTGGTATTGTGGGTCCGGAGTAAACCCCCCCTTCTAATGAACCGATTTAGTTCATTTTTATATCTCACTTTTCTCTCTATATTAACACTACGAATACCAAGTTTCGTTGAAATATAACAAATATTACGGCTGACATAGTCAAATAAGTGTTTTGGGTTCGGGGTAAACCCCCCCTTCCGGTGGACCGACTTTGGTGGTTAACGAACTCGTTCAATCGTTTGCTAATTGAATGCTATATACCAAGTTTCGTGACGAAAAAACAAAAACTCTGGCCGCTATCGTGTTAACAGACATATATATATATATATATATATATGCATATATATATATATATATATATATATATATATATATATATATATATATATATATGCATATATATATATATATATATATATATATATATATATATATATATAAATTTTAACGGGGGTCATTTTCGGTGTCTACTAGGTAGGATCGATTAAGATTTGAAGAAATTTTTCAAAAATTCCGTCATGAGTCCAACCTCAATAGCTACTTTCCTTCGGAGGAAAGTGCTAAAAAAATAATAAAAAGTACAATCATGAAGGATTAACTATAAAAACAAATAAGTACTAAATTAAATAAATCATTTTTAATAAACTATAAATGCTGTCTTCTCGTTCTATTTTGTACACATAAAATTTTATTTTAACATATATTAACCCTTAGTTACTAACCTTACTTTATACCACTCACAGTAACCTCGGGTCATATTGACCCGTAACTACAAAAATAAGGAATAATTATATAAAAACACCTCCCAGAAGTCTTAGGATAATCAAATTTATCACATAAATATAATATATAGACAACAATGAAGCCTATCAATCGTCAATTTGACCCGAGGTTAGTAACCAAGGGTTAAAATATTTTTTCTATATTTCTTCATATATTTTTATGTTTTTAAAAAAAAGTCTAAAATACTGGATATGTTTGGGCTCCATGTGTACCATCGGGTCGTACATATCACGTGGTATGTTGATGTTTTCACGTTTCCTGCAGTCTGTTAGTAAGTGTTTCACAGCTAATGTCTTATTGCATTATGTACAGGGTCAGGTATGTCACTAAGCGGGAGTGGGTTAGTAGTGTATGTCCATACAAAACACAATTACCAACCTCGGAAACTGGTGTTCTAATACTGGTTTCAAATTTTCTCCGGACAAATCGTCCTATATCATTTTCTCCAGAAAGAGACTAAGAGAAAACGTCTTACTACGTTTAAATAACAAGACTATTAACATGACAGACACCTTAACATTTCTGGGACTCACGCTTGAACGACGACTAACATGGGTTCCCCATCTAAAAGAACTCCTTATCAAATGCAAGAAAAGCTTGAATTATATATATATATATATATATATATATATATATATATATATATATATATATATATATATAAACAGAAGTATTCTACGCCTAGAAGGCTGCTGTGGAAGGAGAAAGCAGCCGATCTGGGGCAAAATGATTCTTGAAATAAAAGTAGTCTGAGGTAGTTTCTCCAGTGACTTTCCACTCAATGAGACCTTCAGCCAATGTCGCCAACCTTGCAAACACTCAATATTTCAATACTAATCTTATCATCCGAATATTTGCTGGTTAGCTTTCTCTTTCTTTATTATTCATTCATGAATGTGGCTGCACTGCTTAACATATTAGGAGGAGAATTATATTTGCTCTTGTGTTGAATTCCGTAGGTGCATATATTGATATTGGTCTGAGAATGGTTATGTAAATGAGGTTTGTTAGTGTGTGATCGTCTGTCAAGTAGGTGTAGTAATAGTCTGTACCGTTGCACAGTGGGGCCAAACGACATTTCAAAAAAGGCTACAGCCTCTAAATCTTAACCGATTTCAATCCACTTTTTTTAAAGAAAGCTAATGAAATTTAGAACAACTTTGTCAGGCCAGATTTTTCTTTTTTGTTTCCCCCTGTTTATTAAATTACATTTGAATAATTCACGAACTTTTACAATTGAGCATAAAATAATATTTTATTTTGTATCTAACTATATATCAGCATTAATTTATAAAACAGGGGAAATAAAAAACAAATA
The DNA here is from genome assembly GCA_946811695.1 of Gonocerus acuteangulatus. Classification (NCBI taxonomy): domain Eukaryota; kingdom Metazoa; phylum Arthropoda; class Insecta; order Hemiptera; family Coreidae; genus Gonocerus; species Gonocerus acuteangulatus. Next base: position 66,402,035 of record OX328129.1, read on the forward strand.
TCTGACCAGACAATGTTGTTCTAAATTTGATTAGCTTTTATTTAAAAAAACATCCATTGAAATCGGTTAAGATTTAAAAGCTGTAGCCTTTTTTGAAACACGAAATGTCGTTTGGCCCCACCATGCGTCGGCTGTGTTCATGTCTTTTCTAATTAATATGTGTAATTACAGAACTATGGATGAACATTGGAGGGCAGGTAGATTGCCTGAGGGTGAAGGTTGAGTGTCAGGATTTCTGAGGGTTAACTCTGAAGACCTTGAATGAGATGATTTGGTCATGACTGCTTGAAAACATCATAGGTATCGTCGGCAAACATATAGAGGGATGTGTCGGGGTGAGTTGGGATATCAGCCGTGTACGTGAGATACAGAACAGGACTTAGTAGTCCGCCTTGAGGTACACCTGCAAGAATTGATTTAGATTTTGAATGTCAAATCTTGTTGGCGTTGCTGAATTCTTCCGAGCTCCTCGTTCATTGCTCAAGAATATATATACATGCCAAATAATACCAAATTAATGTTTATTAATGTGTAAAGAAGAGTGCTGTTGCCTTTATTTTGTAAGCTCTAGAGGTTTTTAAAAGTAAAAGTTAATAAATTCCTAAATAAAAACTTTCTAAACCATCAACTAACTAAATAAGGTCAAAATTTATTTAATAACGAGCTTGATTATTCTAAATGGAAATATTATTATTCAGAACAAGGCTAATCAACTTTTAATGGACATTAAAAAGGAATTCTTAATCATTATTGAAATACCGCGAAGAAAAATAGGGCAACTTTTTCTTTAGCTGTTGACATTCTCGGGGGTGTGAATTAAATAGTGATTTCAATTGTGATTTGTTTTGTGTACTAAATCAATGATTTTGTGAAACCAATTTATAAGACTCAAAAATTGAGTAGGCAAAACGCCAATAAATGAAACAAATTTATAATTAGCCAGCATTTATTAATCGGCAAGTTTCTCGTTCCTATAGGCGTCTTTACAGGATCTAAAATTGTTCTACATTTACTGTAGAATACTGTAGTGTTGCACTCACACTATATGGGTCCAACATTAAACTCTTCGCAATTGTCTAAAACTAAAAGCATGTCTCGGCTGGTAGAATTAAACGCAAGTAGAGAAGTGATTAAAACGGGTTCGCCCCACATGGATGTGGTCTCAATGAACCGTTTGTCTATCATTTGATCCCGGTCAATAAATCTATTGACCACACAATTAGTACTATTGACCGCAACTAGATCCAGGCCCCCGCTTCTTGACTTGTTCATTTGGCAAAACCATGCCCGTACATAGTATTGAGGTGATTAATACTGTAAAATATTTCTAAAACACTTACAAGGCTGTTATATGAAGCATAAGGTTCATAAATAATTTCTCTGCCATTTTTATCTCAGAACAACTGTTAGACCATAGAAAATGTGTAAATAAAATAATATATATATATATATATATATATATATATATATATATATGTGTGTGTGTGTGTGTGTGTGTGTGTCTTTGAGCGGTTTCTTTTTCCACAATACACATGGTGTTTTGCAAGGTAGGGATTGTCGGGGTTCGGTCACTGCTACTTAATAAAACTACATTTTATCATAAAAATGGTTTTATTGTGCCGACGTTTCGGCTTGAACTTTGAGCTTGAGTATTTTGGTAAAATAAGGTAAGAAAACGAGAAAAATGTTGGTAAAAGTTTTTCCTAGAGGGGGATGCTGTAATTTCCGCTTAGGACTTAACTCACCAATAAATGCTTCTATTCGTTTATTAATGGAGCAAGGTATATGAGCGGAAACGCCCTGACATGACGCAGTTCCGAACCGTACTTATTTGTTTCTAGCCGGTAAGATTGATAAGATTTGAAGAGGGTTTTCAAAAATTCTCAGATGAGTGCAAACATCAGAGTTGCAAAATAACTATCTAATGTCAGTACATTAGGGAAATATTAAATATGAAAAATCATCGAGATAATGGTTTGTTTCTGACGGAAGGTCCTGGAACAGACTCCGCATAGGTCACAAACAAATAAATACTCCCACAAAAACAGCTGCATTGCTTACTAACGAGTTTTTTTAGAGCATCCTAACGAGAAGGGGTCAGACAGACTAATCTAGCAAGCCTACGGACTACTATTTGGCTCCATTTGTAAACTATAGAAATCAAATCAGTACATGGGGCTGCAGAACCTCTCTCCCTGAAATTTTGATTCGATCGGTTAAATTGTGTCGTAAAACCCTTAAAAATAAATTAAATAAGATCACTTAGTTCTTAAAAAATATTTTATTTTAGGTATAATAGCGTTTTACTTAGCTAAAACTATTCCAAGTTCTAAATTGTTAGTATTCCGTACTTGATAAATGGTCCCAGCCCCCCCCCCTCAAATTATTTCCTATATACGCCCATGTTTGAGTATCGGCTAGGTAGTATATGAAAAAAGAAACAACATTAAACGCCGCACCCTATTTCCAAAAGTGTAGCAATTGAAATCAATACAATGAAAGATTGATATGCACAACTTGATTTATAACGATCCCTTTGGTTTGTGAGAGTGGTTACAAATTATTACAAAATTAAATTTACGCCTAAAATTTCACGCCTAAGTAGGACAAAAAGAAGTAAAAATCAACAGGAACTTGACCTACACTACTTACATTTTCAAACTGATCTCTGAGCAACTGAGAAGTGAGCCTTCGCTGAAATTAAGTACAAAACTACATAAATCATTGGTGTATATACGGGGGTAGGCCGCAGCCGCCCCCCCCCCCGCTTTCGAAATTTTGATTTATTCGGTATAAATGTGCCATAAAACCCCCAAAATAAATTAAATAAGATCACTTATTAAAAAATTGTTTTGGGTGTAATAGCGTTTTATTTGGCTAACTATTCCAAGTTGTAGGTTATTAGTATATCACCCTCCCCCCACCCCCAAATCCCGAGATACTCCCAGCTCCCCCTCTACTCTAAATTATTTCTTATATACCCCCCTGATATGTATACATCAAAATCTAACAGAATATAAGTCAAAAAAAGCTTTAAAAAAATAGTGGAAACGAAATGGTTTTCGCCATTCAAACAATAACAATAGGTTTTGTATACAATGGGGATTGGAAGGCAGGTGTATACTGTGGCGTTCTATGGTTCACGGCGGAGTTTTTTTATGGAGGGTCGACAAAAACTCCGGCTAATGCTCGCCTAGGCATTAGCCCCCGGGGTCCTGCAGGGTACTGTGTTAGGCTCTATCTTATTCAACCTTTATATTTCAGTAAATTACCTACTCCAAGAATGTTCATTTCTCATACTGAGAAGTTGCAGAAACATTTTTTATTATTATTTTTTTTTTTTTTTTGCTTTGTGGGAAGGGCCTATCTGCTTCCTTTCAGTTGACACTCAAGACTAAGACCATTTCCCAAATTTTACAGGAGTGCTGCTTTTTATAATTTCTTCCTATATAAACTCGCATATCACCATTTGTAGTTAATACTTAATACATGTATAGACTTATATGTTTGTTGATAAAATAAACGATTTTTGAATTTTTGTTGGCAACGCAACTTACGTCGGGAACTTGTATAACATAAAAAAATCTACTTACAATTAGAGAGAGTTTCAACCGAAAAATGTATAAGATTCTGCCGACACTTTAAGTCTATTGGTTCAATTAGTTTTTAAGAAAATGATAGAAACTAAAGGAAATAAATGAATAAATAAAACAACGTTTTAAACAATAAATTTATTGGGGTTAGAAAATGTTAAAGTAGCCGTTAGAATAAAAAATAAAAATCTAGTCTTCGAACTAAAATATTGAAATTAGTTGCACTTGAATTTTGAGGTCTACGTTCTGTTAGGCTGTATTTAGTGTTTAGGCTCCTGAAGAGGCATCAGATGATGCCTTAGTTTAAATATTGTATAGCAAGATATAAATTAAATTATTTATAATTGGATTACCATTTAATTTATGTTCTATAGATTATAATTAAAATTTATATAATACCGACTAAACAGGCCAACGGTGATGCATACCATGGGCGTATGTATATAAGGGGAGGCTGCAGCCCCCCCCCCCCCCCCCCGAAATGTAGATTTGATGGCAAAAATGTGCCGTAAACCCCTTAAAAATAATTGAAATAAGATCACTTTGTTCATAAAATGTTTTTTATTTTACGTGTAATAGCTTTTTAGTTGCCTAAATCTATTCCAAGTTCTAATTTTTTAGTATTCCATACCCCGGAAATGGTCGCCCCCCAAATTTTCCCAGCCCTTCCCGAAATTATATTCTATATACGGCCATGTTGCATACTCCCATTACTAAGTTAAGTTACTTTGGGAATGGCAAGTTATTGAATGGGTGACCACTTGGGAAAACTGCGGATGGACATTTGTATTATTAAGAAGTAAAGCTTGCATTTCGAGCTTTCATTAGGAATACTTTTTAGTGCGGTTTTTCCAACCTCCATGGGGAGGAAACCCGCATAGGAAATATCTCGAAACTGTTTGTAAATCGTGGTAAGTGGACAGCAAATATTCGAAAGCTTGCTAAATTTCCTACAATAACTGTTATGAAGTAATTATCGATGTTACGATGTTATTCGGAGAAATCGGTGCTTAAAATTAGAAATTTTCGGTTTCGTTCTTTCAAACGGGTTTTTGACACGAGGGATAGGAACGGAAACGCGCTAAGATGACGCAGTTCATACGAGCCGGACTTTTGTTTAGCATAAATATACTTTAGCGGTGACTAAACTGGAGAAAAAAAAAAGTTACAATAAAGTGCCACCAAAAACATGGGCGGTGGCGTTCGCGCATGCGCAGAGGCGTTTTCGCATGCGCAGCGTCGTTCTCGCATGCGCAGTGGCGTTCGCGCAAGCGCAGTGGTGCTCGCGCATGCGCAGTGGCTTTCGCAGATGCGCAGTGACGCTCGCGCATGCGCAGTGTCCATATACGAAAAAGATGAATGTATGTTATAAAGTACATTACATAGAGTTATCGGGTGGACCTAGCGTTACGAAGAAGTGTCACAAGAAGGTATACGGTGGTGTTCGCGCATGCGCCGTGGCCATGTACGAAAAAGTAGGACTATATGTTATACAGTGCATTACATAGCTTTGTCGGGTGGACCTAAATCATATTTATGTTCCTGAATTTGAGGAGAAGGGTCTAAACGAAATCATTTTTTGTGTGTTTTGTTCCTTCTTCTTGGTTACTAAAAATTACATAAAATCTTACTCATAAATTGGAGAAATCACACCTCAAGTAGAGTACCTTCCTGGTTTAATCAGCGCTAGAAAGGAGAATGAAAGAGGAAGAGAGAAGGTAGGAGAGATGTGGGCCAAACTTACCGCTCTATATATCCCAGTCCGACTCTATCTTAGGGTCAGTGTGTTTAGTATCCTTCCTTATTCTCTCATAATTCCTGTAAGGATACTCAGAAATTGGACTATTTTGGATGTCGGAATATTTTTTTTTAGCGTATTTACTCTATAGGGCAGAAACATACTTGTGAATATACAGGGTGTCCCGATTTTAAATGGCAAAACTTCAGGAGCGTGTAGGGGACCAAAAACTAAGACAAAAAGTCCTTTAGAGATTTGCTCGTTTCGGAGAAGAAAATCACTGAACAAGAAACAAAACAAGTTTTCATTTTTGTACATACATTTTTATATTTTCAATGGGAAAAAATTGGCACTGCGAATTGTTTAAAGAAACCAATTACTACAATTCAATTTCTTGATGCCGATATATTTTTCGTGAATGGTTTCTGGAGCGTTAATGCTTTAGAAGCGGTGCGAGTGCGCGCCGATTCACAAATAGCAGAACACCCAGCAATAGCTATTTAAATGTTTGTTATGTTATTATCTATTTAGTTTAGTTATTAAATGTTGCCCTCTTGTAGAAACGTAATCATTACATCTAGCGCTGACTTGATAAATTCCAGCTGAACACTGTTCTGATCAGAGATGGGCACAATTTTATTTATAAAAAAAAATACGAATTTATTCGTACTTCATATATTTGTGAATACGAATATAAATAAATTCGTATTCATAAGTGTGAATACGAATTTATTTATATTCGCATATATTAAATATAAAAATACAAATAAAATTGTATTCCCAAATTTTTTCAAATAAAAATTTATTCACAATAAAATTCGCAAATAAATTATGAATTTATTCGTATTAAGATGATATTACGAAAGTTATTGAAGGTGATTTTTTTTTCTTTTTTTTTTAAGGCGTTTAACGTCTAGGTTATTAGCACCTAGATTTTTTTTACGCCGAGTCCGCTATGCTGCAGGGACATAGTTCTGTACCTCCATAAAAAAAAAAAAAAAAAAAAAAAAAAAAAAAATCTAGGCGCTGACAACCTAGACGTTAAGCGCCTTAAAAAAAATCACCTTCAATAACTTTCGGAATATCATCTTAATACGCATAAATTCATAATTTATTTGCGAATTTTATTGTGAATAAATTTTTATTCACAAATTACAATGTGAATAAATTTGTATTCGTATATTTTAATATGATTTTTTTTTTGTAATCACTTGATGTTTTGTAAATATTCACATTTTTTGTGATTATTTACAATTTTTTCTGTGAATTTATTTGTATTCGCAGAAAAATTTGGGAATAAAATTTTATTTGTACTTTTAAATTAAATATATGCGAATAAAAATAAATTCGTATTCACACTTATGATTACGAATTTATTTATATTCGTATTCACAAATATACGAAGTAGGAATAAATTCGTATTTTTATTTATAAATAAAATTATGCCCAACTCTGGTTCTGATGATATTTGGTGCACTGCATCTATGATTCGGTCTCTTAATTGCTCTCTTGAGTTGATTGACACCGAATAAATTTCCTGCTTCAAGGTTCCCATATGAAGAAACCAATTAATAAAATTCAATATCTTTGAATAATTTTGAAGAAATAAATTCTGCAATATTTGAAGATGGTATGGTTGGCGATTATCACCTTTCAATGTTCATCATATTGCCCCCTGCGATATTCCTAATCCAGGCGTTGGACTAAATTTCTTCACCGACGATCTGCTCTTAATGCTGACTGGAATTGGTCGCCTTCATTATGAAGTAAGAATGACCAAGTCTCTCGTTGTGTATCAAAAATTAACAAAAATACTCGTCGATCAAGCATACTCTCGCACTGCTTTAGTAAATTATTTCTTGAAACAATTCGCAAAGACAATTTTTTTCCATTGAAAAGTTAAATAAGTAAGTACAAAAATGAAAACTTGTTTCGTTTCTTGATTTGCGATTTTCTCCAAAACGATGATTCTCAATCTTGTTTGTGCAACTTCGCCACGTCGTGTTCTTTGTTCTCTCGACGAATATTGCTTGTAGCCTGTATCCATGGAAACACTTTGCTACTTATAGACCTCCAAAACGATGATTCTCAATCTTGTTTGTGCAACTTCGCCACGTCGTGTTCTTTGTTCTCTCGACGAATATTGCTTGTAGCCTGTATCCATGGAAACACTTTGCTACTTATAGACCTCCAAAACGATGATTCTCAATCTTGTTTGTGCAACTTCGCCACGTCGTGTTCTTTGTTCTCTCGACGAATATTGCTTGTAGCCTGTATCCATGGAAACACTTTGCTACTTATAGACCTCCAAAACGATGATTCTCAATCTTGTTTGTGCAACTTCGCCACGTCGTGTTCTTTGTTCTCTCGACGAATATTGCTTGTAGCCTGTATCCATGGAAACACTTTGCTACTTATAGACCTCCAAATTTCAGTTATCAGACTTTATTTTAATCTAGCGGTCCCAAATGACTCCAAATCGTCGCGGATAAAGAACTGAAATTCCCTCTAGAGGTACTGTGGTCTGATCTATTATTGGACTTGGAGGAACGGTATGGAATGATCCGGAGGACGTGCTGCTCCATTGGGCTAGATCAGCTGTTGGTGTCTTCTGTCTAGGGGCAATCAGGAGCCAGGAAACCAATCCTACAATTTAATTGGACAATGTCAACGCCCGGGGCATCCGCTCCCAACTACTCTGATGAACCTCGGTTTTTATTCACCGTTATCCAACAAATTGTTATAACATTGATGAAGAATTATTTAATCTGCCCGCTTAAAAACAGAAACTCTTTATTTTAATTTATGGTCAGATCTACTATATATTTGTCAAATACCACTCACTCACTGACCTATCATCCCCAGCCCAAACCACTCGACAGAAAATTTTGAAATTTTGCATGGACACTCCCTATATAACGTAGGCACTCACTAAGAAAGGATTTTTTGATATCCGAATTTTTAAGTATTTTTAGAGGGGATTAAAGTTTCAGTTGATTAGAGCAGGCAAGTCTAGGCAGCATGCTTTGCTAGGACGATAATAGAACAGCTGTTACCGTACATTATCTATTTCATAGTATTATTTTTAATTGAGGTTAATTTCGACTTTGATGGTAGACCTTTACTACTATTTATTACTAGAAATAAACTGTGATTTCGTCCCTCATAGCGTTTACGCCCTGGTCCATCAGAGGTGATAATATCCCGAACCACTTGACACAAAAATTTCAAATTTTGCACGGACAATACGTTTAGGTTTTTTTGATATTCAAATGTTACTTATTTAAGTACTTTTAAGGGGGTTTGAATTATTAAGAAGTTCCTCATCGGCTCAAAAATGGTTCGATTTTGTTAACATTTGATACAAAAATCTTACTTCTCATTTAAAAGGTCAAGTTCATTAACCAGTTGAATCCGTTTACTGGAACATCGTTTTTGGAGCGAAAGATTCCTTAACGTAGGAAAACGAATGAAACCCTTTTTTAAACGAGGTTTGTAGCCATTTACCAGAAAAATTGATAGACATACTTTTCAAAACTAATTTTCTGTTTGGGTATTCAGAAACGAAGTATATGGAAAAAAATTGTATGAATGGTGATATAAAGTTTTCGGATCTCAGTATATTTTCTAAAATATCTCGAAAACGGTTGGGAACTCGTAGTAAGTAGAAGGCGGCTATTCGAAAGGTTACTAAATTCTCTACAATAAGATTCTGTTGTAATGTTCGGTGAGGCGATGTCAATCAAAGAGATAAGTGCTTAGAACTTCAAATTTGTTAGTTTTATGCTTTTCAACGTTTATTTGCCTCGGTTTACCTAACTTTTTAAGCCGTTGTTGTATTTTTACTATCCAACGGAAACAAGCACGCTTACCTCCACATGGGGTTTCCTGGGTAACTTTAAAGTCCGTGCAATAATAAACATACTACAAAATTATGTAGTAGCGTTAATTTGGATCATATCTTATTTAACTCAATATAAAAAATACTTATCGGCCGTGGTGAAGCACGGGTATTCAGCTAGTTTTAAAATAGAATCCAGTTTTAAAATGGATTTTTTTTTTAAATTTTCCAGAAGAAAAATGTAAAATAAAATAATTTGATAATGTATTACGAAGGCAATTGCAATTGGTTATAAAAATAATTCAAATAAAATAAATAACACTATCAGGAAATACACAATATTGTCGTATATAAGGGGGTGGGGGCTGCAGCGCCCCCAAAATTTTGTTTGTTGGTGAGAACATTTCATGTAAAAAAAGCCTATAACAAAGAAAATTGTCTTCTACATTTACCATTGTCTACTAGGTGTCCAGAGGATCTTAAAACTAATCATTTTACTCTAAAATATTTAATATTATAAGATGGTGATTCCATTTTATCGACATTAACCCTAAAACTATGGATTTTAAACAGCTGATGCGCAGTGGACATGATTGATCTTATCAGTCTAGACGTGGCCCTACGTGTTGGACATTATACTGATTTATATGTGAATAGTAGAATTGAGAGGTTTTGACAAAAAAATAAATAAATAAATAAAATAAATAACAAAAAAGATCAAAGTTACACAAAAAGAAAAAGGATGTGCTACTATATGATGATGGGCCTAGATATTGACTAAGAACACTTAGCTTATTCTTTTAACGTCTAATATTGATTTAAACTAACATTTTTTTACCAATGCTCATCTTAATCTTAAAAAAAGAAAAAAAAACTATGAATAATTCATGTGAGTGACATATCACATTAAAACTAAAATTATAATACCGAAGAAAATAGAAAAAGTACCCTACAACTTCAGGTGAAATACAACACCCATCCTCCAGAGATTGTCCAGATAAGAAGTCTGGTTCTATCTGGAGGCTCTCTCAAGCTTACTTTTTTTTTTTTTTTTCCTAAGCCCAAAGAAACTAAGAAGAAAACAATACATAAAGCAAAATAAGAGAAAAACTATACGTTCAGAATCCAAACGTTGATGTGTAAACGGCTGGTTAAAAAACATTATGAATAATGCACTTATGCTGAGCTAAGTCTTATTTTCAGACGAGTAGCAACTGTTATAAGCTAAAATTTATTAACAGTTGTGGGCTAGAGGTACTTTCTTTGAAAGTAGTTTTTTTGCGGGATTTTGCACCTGTGGGTGATTTAAGGGTCACTATTTGATATTGATGCCAAATAGAAAACTTGCAAAATGTCCACTGTGTTTTACCACATCTTTAAGCAATACCTTCAATTGAGGTTGTATTCTTGAAAGAATTTTTGAAAAATTTCTTGAAATATTCTTTATCATATACTAAAACGTTTGTCATACAGGAACTGCATAAGTAAGAAGATTCTTCAGAATGTGGGTTGTGTATACTCCATTCCTGAATATTTTGTTTAAAATAGCATATAGGTATAAAGACATATTTTTTAAATTAATTTTCTTCTGTGCTTTTCTGTATGCGAGGTACTACTAAGTAGTAATATTAAAATCTAATAACGCGCATCTCTAACTGTTCCAGTTCACAGTTTCGAAATCGTGACCTCCGAACTGTGAGTCCTAGAGGATTTTGACCTAGCCTAGTCCCCGGATCAAGACCTATCTGTGTGCCAAGATTGGTCAAAATCGGTCAAACTGTGTGAATTTGTAAAAAGGAACAAACAGACAGACAGACAGCTGATAAACGATTATGACCTAGGCTAATGCACTCCCCGGATATTGACCTAACTGTGTGCCAATGTTGGTTAAACTCGGTCAAACGGTGTGGATTGGTATAAGGGACAAACAGTCAGACAAACAGCTGATATATATATATATATATATATATATATATATATATATATATATATATACACATATAGATGTTGTAATAACTGTATATAACACGTCGTAAGTTTGTATTAAGTTAATATATTTATTTATTTATTGAGAGTACACAACAAAGGCTATTTACTTAAGTTAATATATACATACAACGAAAATATAAATTCACCACAAGTTTTCATGAAAACATGTTTGAAATCTGTGATTTTCTGCTCAGATTGAAGTATATTTTGGGACACTAGAAAATAGTTTTCTCGTACAATACACTTTCTCTTGTAACGGTCACTCTTGGCTATTCATATAGACATGAACGAATAACAAAATATTTGTTAGCCTCATATATTAGAAAAATAAATAAAATAAAATTTGGCACAAATATACCCAGTGTTGGGCAAAACTAACGTTAGTAAACTAAACTAACGTTAGTTTTCTCTAACTAAAAATAAACTAATGTTGTATTTTTAGTTTTAGTTTAGTTTTAGATTTGTATAATTATTAATTATGTGGACTCCGTTTTTAGTATGGTAATTAGTTTAGTTTAGTAATAGAGACCTAAATTTGTGCTTTTAGTTTAGTTTTAGTTTTTAGTTAACTAATTTAGTTTATCAAAGAACACATGTTTGCAAATTACGAGAAAAAACCACAATTTCTTATTCTTAAGCAAGTTCTATTAGTTTTAATAATTTACTGAAGTATCGAAATAACATATGATTTATATTAATTCATGTTATTTTAGTTAAACTAAACTAATCTGAAGCTTTAATTTAGTTTTTAGACAATTCCCAAAGATTTAGTTTTAGTTTTAGTTTAGTTAAAATCCATTAATTAGTAAAATTTTAGTTTTACTTTTTTTTTATGGTTGCAATTTTTAGTTTAGTTTTAGTTTATTCCAAAAAGTGAATTTAGTTTGAATTTTAGTTTTTAGTTTTGCCCAACATTGAATATACCTTGTGTGATTTGAATGGTCGAGTTCGTTAAGTAACAGAACATAGTCTACCGGAACATATATTTTTTTAAGTGTACTTCACCAAGACCTCCATGTACAAGTCTTATAAGTAATGTATGAATCTATTCAAACCATTTTTAAGGTCATATCTGTAACCTTTGTCGGGAAAAATGAAAAAAAACTACTTTTTTTTTTACGATTTTCGGTTATTTTCTATATTATATCTAGAAACCGGTGGAGAAACCGTATTAAGGGTTAACACTATCTTGTAACTTGTATTTTTATCATTTTATTTTTTATTGTCTTAAATGATCCTCAACTTATCAATAATACTAAACAAGAGTGTTTATGTGGCGGAACAGTTTTTAAATGTGCCAAAAAGTCGACTTTTCAACTAAAATCCCTAGGTATTTCAAAATTAAAAACCATTCTCTTTATCTTTACTTACAAGAAATTATGAAAAAAATTAAGAAGAAACAAAACGAACATTTCATTAAACTTTTGAGTAGATTTTCACAAAAATATGTTTGTCAAATCGGGCGAAAGGCTAGCGCTTTATATTTTCACCCGATAGACTTCAGCTTCCAAATGATATTTGCTAGTAAAGCATGAAGGATTATTTCGATTCATTAATTTAAAACGATTTTATGACGGATTTGTCAATAGAAAATGAGGAATAGTTCACCATTTTCCAAAACATTATTATTTCTTAAAAATCCTTCATACTTTACTGGATTTTAATTTCTTCTTCCAAAATATATTTAGTTTTTTTGTTCTAGATTAAAAATTGCCGCCTGCAGACTATCGCCCGTAAAAAAAGATGGTTTCCGTTTGTCAGATACAGTGCCGACATTTTGTTGCCGAAGAATTAAAAATTTTTTTTTTTGACACTTTAAAATTCTTTATTATTCTTATGACTTAAAGAATTGACCAATATTGATTTATTTGTTGGTCATACATTTGAGAAAATGACTTAGATTTTCTGATGGCTAAGTTTCCTGCGTAAGGTAATGTTAGTTAGGGATAAAGCGTTCTCTTTTGGAGAAATCGTGGCCTGAACGAAGCACTTTCCGCTTAGTTTAGTATCAGTTACCTGTTGCTAATGTATTTACATTTTTCACGAAATATTAAGAGAAAACATTAACTGTTTCTATTCCAAGCCTTCCATTTGACATTAGGGATAAGTACGGAAACGCGCTAAAATGTCGCATTTCCTGCGAGATAGACTTTTTAATCGTTTCATAAGTTAAGACTTTAAACCATCCTTAAATAATTATACAGTATACTTACTGAATAATACTGTGCTGTTGACAAATTGCTTACTGAAGTAAAAAAAAAAAAAATGTTCATAAAAACTTTTAGAAGTATAATAAATGGTCACGTCGAGACATA